>PVLA01005053.1:0-157435 GCA_004027455.1 Hydrochoerus hydrochaeris | reverse complement strand
AACTCACGTACCTGTTTTTTAGTCCTTGGGGTGGGGATTTGCAATATGGCCTGGACTCTCTGGTTAGATAGGGCCCTTTTGCCTTCATGTAACTTATAGCCCAAATAGGTTACAGTACTCTGGCATAATTGTGTCTTTTTAGCTGAGACTCTGTACCCCAGCTGACCCAAAGTCATCAGCAGCTGCTTGGTGGCCTGTAGGCACAGTTCATAAGTAGGGGAGGCTATCAGCAAATCGTCCACATACTGTAAGAGTGTGACCTCTGGGTGGCACTCCCTGAATCCCAGTAGGTCCCTAGCTAGTGCTTCATCAAAGAGGGTGGGGGCATTCTTGAACCTTTGTAGCAATCGAGTCCATGTTAACTGTTCAGTGATCCCCGAATCAGGATCTGTCCATTCAAAAGCAAAGATAGGTTGACGTACCGGAGCAATCGGCAAGGTAAAGAAGGCGTCTTTGAGATCCAGCACTGAATACCAAGTGCAGTCTGGATTAAGTAGGCTCAGCAAGGTGTAAGGGTTAGGAACAGTAGAACTTAAGGTCACCACTCGCCTGTTGACTTCCTGTAGATCTTGTACCGGGCGATAGTCTGGTGTACCTGGTTTCTGTACTGGAAGCAAGGGTGTATTCCAGGGAGAAACACAAGGAACCAAGATGCCATTTTTTTCTTTTTTTTTTTTTTTTTTAGTCTCTGAATGTGAGTCTTAATTCCTTTTTGGGCAGGGAGGCTGATGGGGTATTTTTGCAGTCTGACGGGGGTAGCCTGTGGCAATAGTTTTATAACCAAAGGTACCTGGTTTACAGCCAGCCTAGGAGGATTATTTTTGGCCCAGACCTCAGGAACAGCTTGATTGAGACTGGGTCTTTGTCTTCTATTAAGAGATGTCCTTCGCCCTCTGGGTAGAGGGCCGTTACCCGAATAGCCTTTCCTACGTGTGACTCTGTGCCCAGTTTCAATTCGGGTTTATCAGTCTGGAAGTCAATTTGCACCTTTAACTTATGGAGCAGGTCTCTCCCTAAAAGTGGATCTGGGCATTCAGGGACCCACAGAAATTCATGGTGAGTTACTTTGTGGCCTCAGCAGGCCAAACTAGCAACCATTTCCTCTGCCAATTTCCTTACCTCAGTTACTCTTGACAAATTAGTAGACTTTTTTGCAGCTACTCGAATTGCATCTAGAAGCCTCTGGTGATATTGTTTTAGAGCCTCCTTACCTTTATTGGTGTTGGGATCCCATTCCAGGCAAGAGGAAGGAAAAACATGCTCTATTCTCTGGAGGTCAGCTGTAGGAGTGCCATCTGGATCTCAGATGCCCTTTTCACCCAGGGTGAGGACACGTAAACATTCCTCTGCAGTGAAAAGGACTCGGAGTATCTGCTGGCAGTTGTCCCAAGTGGGACGATGAATGGAAAAAACAGACTCTAGGAAATTTATCAGACTATCGGGGTCCTTAGAGAAAGGAGGGTTTTGGCTTTTCCAATTGTAGAGATCAGAGGTGGAAAAAAGGGGTATAAACAAACATAGAGCCTCCACCTTACACTGGTACCTCTCGCAGGGGGCAAGGGAAACAGCTTCAGAAGGGGCTCTCAGTTGGGGTTCTGCTTGGGGGCAGCCCCTTGTGCGGATCAGACTGGGTGGAGGGGAGGAGGAAGTGGAAGGTCACTGCTGGCCATTCCTGCATGACAAAAATCATTAATCTCCCTTTATATACATTTTCCACATAGCCAGCGGCACGTCTTTTGAACTCCTTGAAATGATCAAGAACCAGGGCCAAGGGGGTGGCAGCTCCTTGGTGCCAGTCTTCCCCATGATTTTCCTAAAGGCAAAGGTTAAGGAACAGAGACTTAATGATAACTGACAAATAACATCAGACAACAGACACAACAGACACAAACGACACAAACGACAGACTGCAGTCAAAAGAAAAACTCACTCAACTGCAAGTTTTTGGTTACAAGATTTAGTTCATCCAGAGGGCTCAAAAACAAATGGAGCGGTCGGGGCGGCGAGGCAGAACACAAATACAAAGCAAAGTGGGCTGTCAGCCCAAACCGATTGTTCTGTCCTTACACATCCGATCCAACTCCCAAATTGAGGGTGTCCCCTCTCCAAATAGAACCTAGGTATGACGCGCCATCAAAACCCTCCAGAAGAAACAAAATTTACTCACTATTGAAGGGGTCCGGATGATCAAAATAGTCCAATTTGGGTCAGTGGGGGCTAAGCCTCCATCCTGGACAGGCCCCCAAATGTAATGGTGCAATGATGATTTAGAAATGAAAGCCAATCAATCAAGAGTGAAGGAGTTTTATTGCCAAGCCTGGTGATGCAGTCTCTGTTGATGGATCTCGAGACTCCTAACAACTAAGGGTGGTCACCTTTATAGTGGGTATGGGGAGGACAAGACTAGCAATGATTGATGAATTCTGGGTGGTAAGAACACGGGGAGAAAGTTGGTTGGTTATTGAGGGTGGCAAGCAAAGCGTCAGTTCGGGGAAAAGGAAACTTTTCTTATGAAACAGAAACTTAAGTAGGAAACAGAAACTTAATTTTAAAATGGCGCATACAGAACAAGATGGTGGCGCATTTGGTTAGTCAATGGTCTGAGCATTACACTCTTCAGTCATCCTGATGACCAAAAACAGTATGAATCCTCAAATCAGATAAGATCTGCAGCATCGGTCCATGACATCTGACAGTATTATTGTGTAAAATGAGCTTCAAGACCGGAGTCCTTCCAAGATAGCCAATCCTTCTCCCAGGAGTTACCCAAATAGGGAACAATGGTAGAGAACAAAAATTGTTTATATTTCAGTGTACATATTGCAACTGTTTTTATGCCTCATCCCTTAACTTTAAAATATGAGGAAAATTTTGATGGAACTTTAAAGGAGAGCCAAAAGTAATTAGCTAATTAAATTTCAAGTTGAAAATAGCCCAGCTTCATTCCATATTCAGGAAGAGAATAGAGAGAAGGAAAAAGCTGCATGAAATAATGATAGGTCTCTGATCCCAATGTGTACGTACATACAAACACAGACATAGACACACACACACACACACACACACACGAGTTGCTTTTTCAGAAAAGGCACAAAGTACAAAATATAAGGCAGTTATCAACGTTATGCATTATATTAATTTGCTAGGGTTTCTTTAACTGAGTGCCAGGAAAATAAAGATGTACACAAGATAAATGTACATGACCTCACAGTTCTGGAGTCTAGAAGTTCAATAGAGGTGTGGGCAAGGTTGATTCCTTCTAAGGATTATGAGATAGAAAATTGTTCCACCCTTTCTCCTAACTTCTATTGGTTGGTGTGCAGTCCTTGGTATTCCTTGAATTCTGTTACACGACTCTGATCTCCACCTTTGTTTTCATGTGGTATGCATGTTTCTGTGCTCAAATTTCCATTTCCAAGAAGACCAGTCTTATTTTAGTGAAGTCCCAATCTACTCAGTATATCTGCAATGACTTTGTTTGATTCTGGCAGTTAACACTTGAAGATACAGATTTGAAAAGCACAAGTCAAGCCGTGATGCATGATGTACTCTATACCAGCGTTAACATGTCCCACCTGTTATATACAGATAGTACTGACACTTTGAATGGAGGCAGCCCATAGGTGGCATCTGTAGAAAATGAACAAACAAACAAACCAGGCAATTCTTGCCAATTTACACACCTTTAGGTAAACACACTGACTATTCTGTCAATTTATACATGAGTGATACTAATTTCGAGCACATAAGTTGAAAATGGAAAATACTGGATCTGGGGATAGAGCTCAGAGGCATAGTGCCTGCTTGGTAAGCATGAGGTTCAGAGTTTGATTCTCAGTACCAAGAGAGAGAGAGAGAGAGAGAGAGAGAGAGAGAGGGAATAAAAAAGATTATAGGTATTTATTGAATGGTTTTTAAGCACCAATACTTCTGTTATTATGTTCCTTTCACATCGCATTACAGTTGTTTATCATAAACATAGTTCAATAATATTCTGTTGTAAACATACAGTTATCTTGCCATTTAAATTTTAAAGATCAAAAAATGAAGACAAAATTTAAATATGTGTCAATGTATGCAGAAAATATATAATATTTGTTAATATAATATAGCATATACTTATAAAAGCATAATTTTAATATATAACATATATGTTCTCTGTGTAGCTTTATCTGTTTTAAAATTATGTGATGTTGTCATAAAGAATTATAGAGCTAATAAGAGGATGAGTGAAAAATATATCTTTGTAAGTATCATGAATATTGCATAACTGATACTAAATATTTACTATTATCTTAGGGTGCCTTTGTTGGATATTTGTCCATGTTATAAATTCCTTTCTAATTAACAAGTGTTTTGAGGTTGTAGAAATTATAATTGTTCCAGTTGTGACAATCAATAGGTTAATGTTGGTATTTACCGAATAAAAATCAATTTTAAGCTGCTGACTAACAACAAGTATTTAATATCCATAGATAACCTGTAGATATGGGAACATGTCTTCTCAACCTCAAATGTGACTTTCTTAGCTGACTTAAAAATATGAAAACAACTTTTTCAATTATTATCAGAAAGCTTTCTTGAAGTGGAATGTTAGACAACACCCCATTACTTAAACAGTAATTTGTATTGTGCATAGAAACATTTCTTCCTTGCGTTTTTTTCTCAGATTTTTTATAGATTTCATTGAAAAACAAGTTATTTTTTTCTTAGTTTATGTTTTTTTTTAAGTAGTTACATTCTGAGACACCAAAATCTCATTTAATCACAATAAACCTAAAACTTTACCAAATGAGAGTTTTTATTTTAACCTCTACATTGTTGTATCTTCAAGAACAAACAGTTGCTCAATCTTTCTAAATATCTGAGAAGGGCTTTTATTCATTCTTTTTCAATTATGGGGACTTGATGATATGTAGGGAAATGTCTTGCCAGTCTGCATCTAGATAGGGCCAAGAAGAACAAGTATTAATCCTGACCTCAGGCAGAAAATGTGGGTTCCCTTTCTCATTTATATATTCATTTATTCAATGTTGAATGAATGTTTTCTACACAGAAAAAAGAAAAAAAATAGACACAGAAAAAAAGTAAGAAAAACAAATTTTTCCCCCCCCGAAGTTCTTGAGAGTCAGTAGCAAAAAGGATTGCAAACAATTACAATAAAAGGTGGATAAAAGATGTTTATGAGACCCACAGCAACACTGTGAATGTCACCCCACCTGCTCTGCAAGTGGAAAAGGGTAGATCATCAGTGAGAAATTTTTGAGACAAAATTTGTATAAACTAAGCCCAGATGGATTGGATAGGAGGTTTAATATTTACTGTGGAACAAAGTAATTTCAAATTAAAATTAAAAATAGAATTTACTTCAATTATTTCTGCCATGCTTCCTGAGGAGTATCTGGTGATTGATTTGTGCATTCATGTAACCCCTTACAGCATATTCTTAATGTAACATAACTCTCAACTTTTTCCACTTTAATAGCTTTGCAAACGCTACTGTTCTAAACATTTGAGTCCATTTTTTTGAAGTGGTTCTTGACATGCAGCTTTACATCTTTTGAAATCACATTAGACCAGGGATGATGGTAATTGTAAACAAGTTCATATAAATGATTTACAAAGGAAAAATGTCTGCAGATGGGACAAAAATTTTTTGACAAGCTAAAATATAAAATTCCATTTTACAAAATTTCCAGCAAATTTCTAATATAGTTGTCAATGTTGATCTTGATAACATGAAAATGTGTAGATTTTATCATTGCCTGCTGCTGATGGGAGAGTTTTGATACTGCTTAAACATATTTGTGTTTCATCAATCCAAAATAGCAACCCTACATTCATTCATTCATTCATTCATTCATTCTCTCCATCTATCCATCTATGTGTCTGTCTGTACATCAATCCATCTGTCCTTCTTTCTTGATTTAACTTATGTTTATACCAAATGATTAAAAAGTGAAGGATGTACCAGAAAATGTTTCCATTAATGTTATGAGTGGTAACTTAGAGTTAAGGCTAGGGAATTGGTGAGAGAGAGGAAAAATAATTTCCATTTGAGCTACTGATCTACATCATTGCACATGCACCTGAGCTTTATTTATTGTGTTTTGGTTGTCATTTTGTAATTTCATAAGGATTTTATTTTGAATTTGTTTTCAGTTAATTGAAATTTGAGGAGAAATACAGCATCTTCTTGGTGCTTGGGCCTCACTCATGCAATGTCACTTCTAATATCCTCTTGTTACCTGGGGTTTAAGATAGGTTCTTAGTCTCTTCCCACACCCTGAGCCTCTCTTTCTCTAACCTCCACTGCGACTGGGACACCTTTCACCTGGGAAGCAGCTGGAGGGAGGCTGCAGTCATTGGAGTGTTACCCATGGACTCAGGGCAGGCAAGGCTTTGGCATGTACCACACAGTGTCTCAGAGACAGTAGCTGTAATTCTTCTCCAGGGCTGGATGGAGCCCATTCAGCAAGTGACTTGGCACAAGCCTCTTTCCCATCTTCATTAAGATACTAAGTGCCTCCCAAGAGGAGACTTCAACCCCTTTGGGAAGTGGCAGGACATTTGGAAGAAGACAATGGCTTCCCCACTTCAGACGCAGCTACACATAATCATTTTATTCTGAAAGCTACAAATTATGTAGCAGGCTTTGAATGTAAGTTATACAAACTTAAGGTGCATTAGGAATTAGATGAGCTACCAATATAGTGTAAACTCTGGCATAAAAGAAAATAGGTTGTGAGTTATAGTTGTTGCTGTTTCTAGTGATCCATTCCTTTTTTAATTTGCTCCTGTTTATTAAATTAGGAACTATCAATGACATAAACACAGATCCATAGTACTGGATATCTATTTATTTTTTTCTCCTTTAGCTTTTTATTGTTTTAACCAATAGACTAAGAACAGTTTTAAGTTTACAGAAAAACAGGGTAGGAAATGTTGAGGACTCCCATATACGCAGTACATCCTGTGGGTTTTGATAGAGGTGTAATGACATGTGTCTCCCGTTGCTGTCACACACAGCAGTTCCCTGATCTGCAGATTCCTCATGGTTTACCTGTTCACCCCTGCGTCTCTCCCCTGGACCTCTGGAAAAAGCTGGTCTTTTTACAGTCACTATGGCTTTGCCTTTTCCCCAAGGTGTTACAGCTATACATGTTCATTTCATGTATAGCTTCTAAAATTGGCTTCTCCAACTGAGTAATACACAGCTGTGGTTCCTCCAAAGCTTTTTTTTTTTTTTTTGAGACAGTGCAGTGAAATTGGTACAGAACTTCACAGTAGGTTGCCAGGATAACAGTAATAGGTACTATAGTACATCTTGTGTTCTTTACAATAGTTGTTCTTTCAATCAGGTTTATAAGAATCAAAAGAAATACATAACATTATAGAACTTATCAAAACAGAATATTGAATAGAGCAATACCATTAATCAGAACAAAGCAAAACAATGGTAAAAATATTTGCCTTCAAAGAGCTGGTAGAAGGAAATCACCCTGATTTACTATATTGTATATAGTCAACCTCACAAGAGATGCTCAGATCTCTGGCTCTCACTTGCTAAGGGGAGGAGGTGGTGGATGGATGTTTGAATCTCAGCCTGCATGCTGGTAGGCTCACAGCCGCTTACTAGGGCGGCAAGCTGGCTGGTTGGTTTCCCAGCACCCTAAATTCCAACATGGCGTGGATCTCAGGAGACGCGATGGTTATCACCCTGGGACTACTGCAGCTTGCCAGGCCACAGCCACTTACCAGGACAACAAGCTGGCTGCTCCAAAGCTATTTCTAAGTACAAATTTTGTATTACAATCTACCATAACACATTTTTGGAAATCATTTAAAAAAAACTGTTAAAAGGAAAAGTTGGAGGAAGTAAAATTTCAAGCCTAGAAAACTTAGTGATTTAGTAAATTCTCACCTCAAAATAATAAATTAAAAATAAATAGGCACAGACAGACAGACAGACAGCCTAGGCATGTAGCTCAATGTGAAAGCCTAGATTTCAATCCCCAATAGCACAAAATAGTGGTAAGGGTGTGGATTTTTAGTTGGATTCAGAGTTAATACTTAGATAACGCTCTTGCTCTGGAAGGATTTAGCTTCAATATCCGTGTGACAGTTAGGTTTGGCATAGTGTACCTATTAGACCATGTCTGCTTGCACATGGAACCCACATTCACTCCCACTTGCAAAAGGAAAACAGGAAATTGAATCAGGTGAATGCAACGAGCCACACAGTCTCTGTGCATGGTAATGCTGCCTTTCATTCTTCAGACCCTCCTATCACAGCAGACCCGCACTCTATTCATGTATCTCCCTCTGTTCTCTTATGTCGGAAACAAAGACTGAATTGTTCTTACTTTAATATATCTGAAATACTCATCGAAGTAGATGTGTCATTGGTATCACCACTTTTATCTTCCTAAAGAAAACTACATGCATTAAGCTTTGGAAACAAATTATCAGTTTCCTCTTCAGACATATGAAGTACTGTACATTGTTGTATAATGGTATACTTAAAAGGTGCCATTAAAGAAACTACAAAATCCGCGTTTTATAAGGGAAATTTCTTACAATGTTTGTTATTATGGACTTCTCAGTTGTAATTATATGACTATTTTTTACTCAAGAAAAATATAAAATTCAAATTAAAAGTTTATTACTTGGTTTTATAGGTTCAAGTTATAGAATAGAAATACATTATTCTCTAAAAACAAACTATCTCTAGTTGATAAAAGAAATAGTTAAATGGCTTTGGATTATAAAATATCACAAATGGAGATTCTTGGTGGATATTTGACTGTTCTATGAATTTTCAATTAGGGAACATAAGAAAATTTTAAATACATAGGACCTCATAGCCTTTTTAAATTATCACTTTTATTTTGCAAATAGAAACTAGATAGTTCTGACATTATTTGACATTGGCCTGAGTCACTTCCAACATTATAATCCATATAAATGCACACATCTTGTGTAAACCCTTTGTATGAATATTGCATACATTCGAAATATCTACCTCATAAAGTTTGTAAGTGAGAATTATAGATTGTTTTGATACAAGTTAAACACTTAACAAATATAGTCATCTGATCAGTATCTTTATATTCGTGGTGGCATTGTTATTCCCAGGAGATCACTAACAGCAACTTCCTAGACATCGCTACATTAAGATTTTTACCATTTGTTGTTTTGCTTCAAAAGACCTGGTTTAACCTATAAAACAGCATCCAATTTAATCAAATGTTATGTGCCAAGTGAATTCTACGGTGGGAAATTTTAGGCTTACAAAAAGCCACTGGGTATTATAAGTTAGTGTATATTTACTGTTATCAGCACTAGTGTAGTGTGTGTGCATGGATGTGTGGGATTTTCCAACAAAAAGTTGGAAAATAAGGGGAAAAGATGAAGGAATGAGGAGGATGAGTGTGAGGGCAAGTGGGAGAGAAGAAAAGAGGATAAACAGGCAAAGGTGGGAGGGTGCACATTTGGAAACACATGAGGGAAAAACTCAAAACAAAAGAATAAAATATTTATTCATTCTTTATTTCATCTTTATTTTTAAAACAGGGGTAATCAAAAGGTACGATTAAAATGATTTAATGGAAAATAGCCACTTCCCCCCAATATTATTAGTCCTTTCCACTATTAATTCTTAGTCATTTACTTCTTTTTTTCTAGCTTGACAAAGACCCCTAGCACATCCTTCCTACTCTACCTTAACTGATCTCTGAAAACCACAGGCACACCCTGTGACACTTTTCTTTGAAATTTTCCAGTGATTTCATGAACGGAGCTCTAAGGAATAGAGTAAGTGCCTTTCATTTTTTCCTGAAGACTTTTATTTTCATTTTATGTTTATTGATTTATTTTTTAAAATTCAATTGTATCACTTTACAAAATAGATAACAAATTGAGGGTTACAGAAACAGAGTAGTTTAAACCAAATTTTTGAAAAATGAAGTGCTTTCTTCCTAGTGATGGGAATAAAGGAGCAAATACATAAAAGCTCTGGGCTCCTACCAAACAAGGCAAGTGGGAGATTTGAAGGCCCCATTTGTGTGTCAACTACTTTTTTCCCCTTTGCATTCCCTACAACTGAAATTGGTATTTTGGAAAGTTAATTGCTTGTTGGAGACTGTCCTGTGCATCGTAAGGTGTTCAGCAACATCTGTGGCTTTAACCCACTGGGTGCCTGTGGCTGCTCCCTTTACTTTACCCTTAGAAACAACTTCAGAGGACTGGGCAGAGGACTGGGGAACAAATCACTGTCTATTGACTGCAGAGCACTTGCTATCTTCTCTCTGGATCACCAAAGTTCCAGACTTTATCTTCCAGTAACTGAGTTCTGGCTTTAGAAGCTATGCATCCCTCCCTGTACCCACTTATATTATAAATTATGGAAATAATCAACTGAAGTAACTTAATTCATTCCTGTACTTTAACACCTATTTAGATGATAAATTTATGATATTAACCTGAATGATGAAGGCATTTTAATATGCCTGTTATAAAACTGTTATAAATTTGGGAAAAAGGTAATGTGTTTCCATTAAATGGATAATTCTGCTAAAAGACATAATGTAGGAATTCTTTATCAATGCTGCTATTTCACCTCCCTGAACATCTGAATCACAATGTAAGTGGAGGGTTGAGGTGAAACATAGGATGAAAATCTAAGACACATTCTGTCTGTAAGCATTCTGGGAGACATTACTCCCATGAGCCTGATATTTACCTCAGAATAGCAAATTAATAATAATATAGGGGTGTGAGAGGGAGAACTATAGTAGTTAACAGAAATTCCTACTACCTGTAAAATACACATTTTACAATATTTCTGCCTCACAAGACTTTCAGCATAAAGATCCAAGACATAGTAAGTTCTCTGCTTAAAGTGCGCATAATGTTCACATTTATTGTGTGGAGTTGGTACATGTACATGACACATCTTAATTCCTTTTTTCATTCTCTGCCCCTCCCTATTCTCATTTTAGAAAACAAAATTGCCACCTATTTTTTCTTATTTTCTCTCGCTCTCTCTCTTTCTCTCTCTCTACCTTTCTTTGGTACTGGGGACGAAATTCACAACCTTGCACTTACCATGCTTGAGCCACTGAGCTAAATCCTTGACCTCAACTTTTTTTCTAATCCACAAGACAATACCCATTAAAAACTAAATGAAGTCACTTGCTTTGTATTTTGTTGAACTCATGTGAGCATTTACCTCAATGTGTTCTTTAGGCAAATCAATTAGTTGCTGTGCCTTGAATTACTACAAAATAAGTGACATATGTTTATGCACTTTTAAAAACATTTTATTCATATTGTTACATAGGTGCAGTACCTAATGACTGCATTCCTTGTGGGGAGTTGGTGCATGCACAAAACACATATATATCTTCCTGAAAAGACAAATTTATTCTAAATCGTAGATGTTTCCAAGTTTCCACTGGTGTCATTTCACTATATTAAAATGGATTGATAGCAAACTTTGCTCCAAATAAAAACATATACTGATTTCAAAGATGTGTGATGCTATTACAATGTTCAGAAAACTGAAGTACAACTGTGACCAGTTGTACTGATTTGTTTTGTTTTACAAACAATGATAAGTTTATATTAATTTTTATTTTATAGAGATTTAGTAAATCATATTTTCATAATAGAAAAAAGATGAATACAACAAATATGTGTAGCAAATAACTTTATATAAGACTATTCCTGTGCAAAGTATGAACTTTTGATTGTAGAAAACATTGTCATAGATGAAAAGAAAATGATTGAATTTAAAACAAATGTATACAAATATATTGTAATCTACTTAATTCCAACAACATTCAGTCTGAGTATTAAATGAAAACCAGAAAATTATGTAAGTTGTCCTTTTGTACATTGTGATAATAGATAATTTACACTTTTGTAACCTAAAAGTTTTGCTGATATTCTTGTTTTCTCACTATTTTCTCTCTCTGCTAAAAGTTTGGGTCTATTTTCTAAAAAAATGTTGTTAGCCTTTCTAATTAGGTTAATTATAAGGTTTTCCAAGTTTAATAATTATAAAAAAGAATTTTTAAAGTTCTAGATAATATAAAGCACTTATGTCCTACTGCTCAATTCTTTCTTTGAAATTACTTATATTAATAGGAGAGGTTTGAAGTGAGATAAAGAAAAAAATAACTGAATGTTAATCATCAACTCCCTTCTAATAATTTAATTACTATGTATTGCTTCATAAAAATCAGAAAACTAATTGGTCAAAAGAGGTTGATGATGTACTTAATGCTTCTTTATCTTACATCAGTTTATGGACAGTAGTAAAGAGCCATAGCTTAATTTTAATACTAAAAATTTATGCATAGTATTAGTTTTAAAGTATTCATTAAAATGAGTATGTACTTATGAGCTTAGGGACTCTAAAGGATAGTGGATAAACAATGAATTTTGTGTTGATATTTTTGAACTCTACATAAGCTTAAAAACTTTTGCATTTGATACATGTACTTTTTAACTGAGACTGCAAGTGAAAACCAAGAGATTAAAAAAAACCTCTAGGGGAAAGTATAGTCCTAGAACCCTCAGTTTCTAGATTTATAGTTAATATATTTTCTACTATATAAAAATTATATTGGGTATATAGTGATGATGTGTGTGTGAGTGTGTGTGTGTAATTCAACTTTTTTCAGGCCATGATTTCTACATACCAGTGAGTGAAAGAAATAACCATGAGAAACCTCCCTGTCAGTCTTCCATGTCAGCATTCCTGAGAGGAGACGCTGACAGCTTCTTTTCCTTGTGAGTTAGCACTGTAGTGACACAGGTGTGTCAAACCAGAGTGAAGGATGAGGAATCGGCAGCTCCGGAGAAGCTTTCTCACTCTTGTCCTTCTTCCTACTCTTCAAAGTGTCCCTCTCTGTGCCATTTCTTTTTCTTCTCTCTCTATTTTTCTTTTAAACTGTATATACTTTTCTTACTTAGATACCTTTGTCCACTGCTTATGTCTTTTACTTTCTTTTTCTGAGCATTACTCACTTGCTCAATATCATAAACTCAAACATATAAATCTCAAGGCCAGTATTAAAATTCTATATTCAGGTAAATGGGAACTTTGGGTTTCAGGTAATAAATACATATATGTATATGCAAACACACCTGTAAGATGCCAATTATGTGATAGCATATATAATGTGAGATATTACATATATAGGTTTTGTGATATATGTTAACAATACATAGTATTTTGTAATGCATCATTATGGTTACTGTGGAGTTCTGGAGTATTTGATATCACTTGTGAAGAAGAAAACTATATCTTTGCTTATATAAATTTAGAAATAATTATTACTGAACTGTTATCCATTGACATTTCTAATATATATGACAAATTATGACCTATTTATCATTTTATTCAATATACTCTCCCAATTTACCTTTTGCAAGCATAGCACAATGGGTGGAAATAGATCTAGAATCATGCTAGTGTGTATACCTTTTTAGTACCATTTATCTTATGATGTTGGATGTGTGGTTCACAGTACTTTGCTATGTTTGAATCTTTAAACGGCATAATTTCAATAGTTACTAATATTGCTGTGAAAACTTCAATAGTTTAAACATATAAGACTAATGATTATGGGTGCTTATAAGTTTAAATACTAGCAATTTATCATATTTTAAAAAACAATACGATAATGTGTTTTATAGTGTTACATTCCAATTAAGTATTCATTGTAGTTATAAATAGAATGAATACTAAAATATTTAAATTTATTATTGTTAATGTTAAATTATGATTGCTAATGCTAAAATGATATTTAAATATATGATTGTCACTTTTTCTATAAGTTGAGACATTTTTTAAATCAGTACTGATGAATAGGAATAAATTGAAATTATGTAAAATCACTTTCCATAAGACAATCAGGGAGTATAAAGCTTTTTGTTTGACTATCAGCTAATATGCTTATTCTGTTTTGATTTATACAATACAAAATAATAGGATTCTACAGTAAAGGGAAGATACACCTCCAAGCATTTCCGTAGACATTGTTCATAGAAATCAATTTGGCCAGTTCTTTTAAATTTCTTTAATTGGGAGAGGTCTGTAGATTCTCAGCTGTGAAAGTGTGTTTTTACTTTGAAAAAAGGAAAAGAGAAATGTGTAGGATCTAGAGCAAGATTGATAAATGCAAGTGGGAGCAAAATAAAGTGCAAGAAAAATAACGAAGTAGAGAAGATACAGTGATAAAACTTGGCAGCATGTAATGGAAAATAATCATGGGAAATCACTGACTTCATATTTTAGACAAACACAGCAATCTAGAATTTGTAGTGCTAGGTATGAAGAACTATGAAAGTACTACATTATCTATGCATACACCAAGGAAATATTCAGTTGATTAAACATAGTCTGACTAGACCTTTTAATCCTTTATAGGAAAATTAAGTAGCTTTTCTATCTAGATTGTAGAAATGTAGATCAAATAAATATAAAATTTCCTTCCATTTATTTTCATACAGTTTATTGATTATTATTTGAAACAATTCAGCATCTTCCCATTCCATGTGATATGTTTTACTAATTGTGGAAACAATTTGTATATTTTTAAAACCCTGAAACTTTTTCTACAAATCTAATATATTGAGTATATACTCTTAAAAGTTATTTGCTAGTTTTTCCAATTTTTAAAAAGGGCTCAGTAGCAACCATTCATACTTCTATTAAAAAAGACTAAATACTTGTTCCCGTAAATTCTTGTTAGAGACTTGAAGTATATGAATGCTTGTCTATATCATTAATAGCTATCCAACCATTCAGTTTGTACCATATAATTTCACAATATAGGTCAATCAAAGCAATGATAAATACAAATTCTGTCAGAAAGATACAAATCTAATATTTTATTATTTCCAAATATAATGTAGAATTAATAACTTCCTTAAAGAATCTACCAAATCCTTCTAAAAAATAGCAGTAGTAAATCAAGACATAGAAAATACCAAACAATATTAATTATTCATGAGTGCTCTAGAATTGACTGAATAAATTCAGTTATCTTATACAGAATAAAGACATTTATATAACCAGTGTGACCAAAAGTAAATTTTAACATAACTATACTGGAAACTTTCTAGATAATTCCTGTAGAAAGAAAAATCAAATCAGTTTTGAGGAATACTTAGTCATAAGTATTGGGAATTTCTGCTTATTTCTTCCTGTACCTTTGAAATTGAAAATAAAGAATTTTTGTAACTTTAATATTCTTTTCAACTCCTTTTAGTAACTTTTGTACAACTTTTTTTGACCTTATGGCTTTAGATAATACAATGGTGTAAAGGTCAAATTGCTGAGTAGTATAAGCATAACATTTTACATTTACTTTAGGAGTCTTACTTTAAATCATGACATTTGTGAGCATTGTTTATCTCCGCAAAATTGAAATGTTGTAGTCAGGAGTTGTACAAAGCACAATTAGAATCAGGACACAGAATTTACAATATCATTTTAAGATGGTCACCCAGAATTTAACACAAGAAAGTACAGGAAATCTGTCTACAATACTCAAGATGCAGAATATTCAGCCAAAGGCCTGGATCCTTCCACAGTGTCCTGTATCAATCCAGATAAAAACCTAGCGTCCATGACATTGCCTCCCATGAGTGCCACAGGAGGTCTAGAGCCCACAAGGAAGACTCACACCAGTCCGTTTTGCAGATCCACACTGGAAAGGCCCAAAGGTCAGTGGTGGAAGCTAGAAAGTCTATGCTAGCAGGGTGAAGTGGCTGAGCTGCTAGGTTGAGGATTCTACATTGGAGCCGAGAAGACATGCTAGTAATAAAGACCAGGGCTGTTCTGAAAAGCCATCCTCAGGGACATAGCCACAGCCATCTTCAGTGACATAGAAGTCCTAAGCTCCTCCAATCATAAGAACAGTTGAGTCCTTGCCAGGAAGCCAGTATGACTAGTTGCTCCTGGAGATTAAATGACACATGTATTACCCTCCAGAGCCAGGAAGTGATGCTCGATGTAAGGAACAGAGCTCCCCCAAAGTGAACCACAACTGCTCTCACCAACAAGGTCCCAGGCTCCTCCAATGACAATGGCCAAACACACTGGGAAACTAGTCACGATGATCTCCTCCAGGAGAACAAACAACTCAAACAGAAACACGTAGGCGACCCCACAAGGCCTCCCTTCTCCTTCTTCACGTCTCTATTTAAGCTGGCACTTTCCTCAGATAGAACATCTATGCTCAGCACCATGCTGATTTAATTCAGATAGTGTTAAGTTGACCACCAGTTTTTAATCCATAACAACAGTTGAAAAAAATTTTAAAAAACCTTTACATCATTGAAAATAAAATAGTAGATCCCTAATTTTTTAAAATTATTTTAAAAGATCAAAAATGGTTAATATATTGCATATTGCTATATTCAAAGTAGTTGCTCAGATTACAAGACATAGGGTTGAAAAAATGATCAAACAATGAAAGACAAACCATTCTTTTTGATGAACTAGCAGAGATTAGTAGTAGAATTATATATCTTGTAGATATATATGTATGTAAATATAATGTTTTCCTTTCTTTGTTTTCTCCTTTCCCTGAACCAATTGTTCTTTCCTTTTAAGCAATTTCTTCCCCTTTTACTTTCACAGTAGCTATTGCACATTTTGGATTTTATTTACTCTTTCTTTATACACAAGGGAAAGAATACAGTGTTTACACATGCAAGCACAATTTATTTCACTTAATTGCATTCATTTACCTAATAAAGCCTTGAATTTATCCTTCTTTATAGGTGAGTAGTATAAAATACCACATCTTTTTTATCTGATCCTCAGTTGATAGATATTTTGGTTGCTTCTAAGATTCAGCTATTCCAGATTATGCTGCTATCAGCATAGATGCACATATATCACTGTGGGTGTAATGTTTTCTATGTTCTGGGAAAATACCCAGAAGGGGAGTAGCTGGATTGAATAGGATCTCCAGTCCTAGTTTTTGAGGAATCTCCGCACTGATTTCCACAGTGGTTGTACTAGTCTACTGTCCAAACAGTAGAGAAAGGTTTCTTTTCACCACAACCTCACAAACATTTGTTGTTTGTTGCGTTCTTGAAGATAGGCTTTCTAACTGCAGTGAGATGGAATCTGTGTTGTTTTAATTTGCCTCTCTTAAATGACCAGTTGAACATTTTATCACATATTTATTTGCCATTTGTATTTATTTATCTGAGAAGTGTATACTCATCATAGATACCTATTCTTGGATTGGGTCTTTGATTTTCGGGGAGCCTGATTTTTTTTTTAATCTTTATATGTTCTAGATAGAAGTCCTTTGCTTGAGAGACAGTTGGCTAAAAATTTTTCCCGATCTGTGGGTTCTGTTTTCACTCTCTTAGTGAGTTTGTTTGATGTGCAAAAACTTTTTATTAAGATGGAATCCCATTTATTAGTTTTTGAAGTACTTCCTGTACAGTTTTAGTTTCGTTCATGAGCCCTCTGCCTACCCTTGTGTGTTCAAGATTTCTACCTACCTTGTCTTCTGGTAGACTTTGTGTATCTTATTTTAATATTTAGATCTTTCATTCATTTTGACTTTCTTTTAGTGCATGACGATAGACATGTGTGTAGTTTTAGTCTTCAGCATATGATAAGCCAGTTTTACCTATACCATTTATTAAAGAGGATGTCTTTCTTCCAGTGAACATGTTTGGCCCCTTTGTCAAAAATAGGGGGGCTGAGTGTCTTTGCAGTTGTGTCTGCATTTTCTAATCTTTTCCACTGATCCTCAGCTTTGTTTTTTGCCCGTGCTATGCTGATTTTATCACAGTATCTTTGTAGTGTAATTTCATGTCAGGAATTGTGATGCCTCATGCCTTGCCTTTACTACCCAGGATTGCCCTTGCTAATCTAGGTCTCTTCTGGTTCCAAATGAATTTAAGAAATTTTTCTCTAGATCTGTGAGGTATGCTAAAGATATTTTGATCAAGATTGCATTAAATTCTTAAAATATTTTTATACAGCAAATCCTATACAGAAATATGTGACTGTTGCCAGTAGTTGCCATGATACTGATCAAAATATGGCTTTTGGATATTGATGTAGACATGACTAATGAAAAATGACCCAAGTCTGACCTCTGATTACTAGAATTCAATCAAATATACTAAATTGTCTACATTGTTATTTCTGTTTATCTATTTACTCATGTATTCAGCTATCCAGGAAGCATTGATATACTGTGCAATGTGATCTCCCTTCTTCGAAGGTCAGGAAGTGAGAAATGATGAATGTAGTGCCCCTTTTCAAAATGGTCAAGTCACTGTGCGATCTACATAAGAAAAGAGTTACAGTACATCACATGGCAGTGGTGTTTACATATCCATGTTTGTACCAGCATAGTTCATAATAGCTAAATCTTGGAAGCAGCCTCGGTGTCCATCCACATATAAATGAGTAAAGAAAATGTGGTGTTTATACATGATGGTGTATTACTTTGCCATAAAGAAGCATAAATTTGAAAAATTTGTAGGAAAATAGGTGTATCTTGGGACCATGAGGTTAAGTGAAATAATCACACACACATCCTTAAATATTTTATGTTTTCTCCTTTAAACAAATTATAAATAAAGAACAAAATAAAAGATAATAGGAAGTAGAGAGAGAGATTTTCTCCAGTGGGAACAGAATGAAGTCATGAAGGAAGGAGGGGGGAGGTGGGGAAAATGGAATGAGAAAAGAAATTGAAATGTTACGTTTATGTGCCAACTCCTCACAAGGAATGGAAACATTATGTACTGAAAATATGTGGTAACAAAAATGAAAAAAAAAAACACTAAAACTGACAGAATGTGAAGTATTTCTTTCCAAGCCACTGTGAGATTACAGTGATTAATTCTGTTTTTGTAGTAGATTGAATCATAAGAATCAGGAAACAGGAAAAGAGAATGGTATCCGTTAATGTTTTTAGAGGGATTTATATTCCTTGGAAAGTACTAGTAATTTAGTAAAGAAAACTCCCATACTATCAATCATATTTGCCATTAAGAACTTTATAGTGATATATATTTGAAGTGTTTTCTATGCTGATTAAATTGACTGTGAAATAAAAGTATAATCTTTACAGATCACTGAATAGTAATGCCTAATAATACATGGTAATCATAGGTCATATTTCTAACCAGAATATGTATTAAAATATTCCTTTTTTGTACATTCAAATAACTAAATTCATTAAAAAGATTTTCCCAACTTTGCTCACAATTTTTCACCCCTCCATGATTAATAATTTAAGTTTAAAAGAGTAAAACAACAGAGATTAAATGCAATTTTTAAAATTTCAATTTAAAGATACTTTATTACTCAGTATTAAGAGTGTTGCTACTTGTAGATGAATAGAGATTTAGAATTACTTATGACACTTATACATGAAAATACCTAGAAGATTAACATTACTTAAAAAATTAAATATTTTAAAAATTCATCTGCTTAATAAGAAATAAAAAATTAAAAACACCTTTATTAAAAGATTACCATACAACTAGCAGGGACCTTTCCTCCAACTTTTAATCATCAAACTGTGTACTCTATACAATTAGGCTAAAATTATTATTGTTCATTATTGCTAACATTTGTCATATTCTGTAGCAGACACAGTAATCAGATAACAGGTAAACTCAATGAATGGCAATGATTTCAGCATACACACAAATTAGTTCCAAAATCTCAGTTTGCTAAAAGCATCTTTAGACAGACTTAGGCCCAAATCTACAAGGGCAGGCAGACCAAGTAGTGTATTTACACATAAGATGCCTAATGCTAATGCTGAGAAAACATGCAGTGAGATGGGTACAGGCTGCGTGGAATACACTCTTCTTAAATTAGCTTATCTATAAAATGTGGCATGCTGCTGAGGATTTTATTTACTTCAGAATCCATTTGGATAGATAGGTCCACGTTCTGTACACCTTCATCCATTATTATTTTTCATCACCTGAGAGATAAATGAAGATGCCTTTGGGATATCACTACTCTTTTTCTAGTATATTATTATTTGGAAACATCTTTGATGAAAAAGGAACAGCCTCAGATGAATTTTTTAATTTGGGCCTTTTCATCTGGTGTCCTAATTTCATGTGGTGTCCCAGTTTGTTATTAGCACAAGGTGAGTGGGTAAATAAAAAGCATCAATCATTTTTTTCTTACTTTTAATTTATTCTCTGTGTATAAATAAGTCAAATGCAGTATTCCAACTGTATTAACTGTAAGGTTTTGCTTTATAATGATAGTCTTACTGTTTTTCTAAGGAACAGATGATTATCATGAGCAATCCAAACAACACAGAAAACAAGTAAAAAAATTATGAATCACAAAGAATCTATATCCATAAGTAAATAGTGGATTTGGTGAAGAAAGTTCCAGACATTATTGTATGTGCCAGGAACATACAGTCAACTCCAGCTATTTTGTGAATGGAATCAGACTACGTATTCTGGTGTTATCTCCTACAGATTCACTTCATTCTAAATCTGCATAACATGTATCTACAAGAGTGAAAGGCACGTGTTGGAACTTGCTCATAAAAATCTCTAGAGAACAGTGATTATATTAAGTTTTTTCAAATTCATTGTCTAATTAAAACAATAAAAGCTAGAAATGCAAATATTGACTTTAAACTACTCTGACACATACTTCATAGTAAAATCTTTTATTATATAGCCCATAATCTAAGTGATAGAAGTAAATTAACAGTTTCTTTCCAGCTTTTGGTTCTCAAAAGTTAAAAGACTGTAGATACAGGTAAGATAGGAAGAGCTAGAGAAACATACTTTTCTGTTTGGATATTTTGTATCTTTTCTTGACTTCTTGTTTTTAATTTCTATTACATTTTTAGTGCTATTTAAAATTGTACCTTTAGGGCAGGGTATTTAGCTCAGCGGCATAAACACCCGCCTGTGAAGCATAAGGTTATGATTGTGATCCCTAGGACCAAAACAAAAGAAAAAAACTTTGCCTTTATCATGTCCTATAAAGAACAGAATGCACAGAAAGTATGCAAACCTACATTCAGAAATTGTAGCTCTCAGAGTTTTCATCTTTTCTAATTGAAAAGAAAACTTATTCCTTGGTCCTATAGAACATTACTTAATAGCTCTTTCACACGAATCACAAATATATGTTACATTAAGAAAAATTAAAATAGGAAGCTCCCCCAGGATTTGTGTGTTTGGTTAGTCATATCATTTGAGCATTTTATGGAAATAATCAGCTGTTCAAAAACTTGGCTGCTAGAAAGACATTGCAGTTATACAGTATACCCATGGCTTGAAAGCTCTCTAAGTTGTTCCTCTTTTACAAGTACAGTCTTTGATAAGTCATTATTTCCTTTGCATTTCTTTCCATGGAGTTCATGTTGCTTAATTGGCCCAGGAATGTGATAGGTCTATAAAATAAATGTGGTTTAAAGTCTGACTTATGGCTACCATGAAGATTTGACTTGATTTGATGGGAATCCTTCCTATTCCAGCTTGAATGGCACTGCCATTTTTCTTCATGGTCAGAGAAGGCAATTTTGCACAACTCAGGCACTAATTTAAGTGGATTGGTGGTGGCCTCCTGCAGTGATTTTTTTCTTTTGTTTTGTTTTAAAATGTATCTTGACCCTATTTTTTAAGTAAATGGAAAAGTGCTATGATCACTTTTCCTGTCTGCCATGCTGAGAAAAGCAGAACAGAATGATCCTTACCTTCTGTTGACACCACTGTTCCAGACCCTCAATAATGAAAATAGGAATTACTACCCAGTTTTAAGTATGGGAACATGACCCGGATTGATTTCTGATTTTTCTTCAGGCTAATCTTGATGGTATATGTTGGTCTGGAAAGAGACAGGAAAATAGAATGCGACCACAGTCATACCAATATCTCAGTATAATTTAAATCTAAGCCATTTAAAATTTTTCAAAAGCAAACAATTACATTAACATTTTGGATAATGCAAAAAATCTATTGTAGAGCCAATTTCAATAATAAAACCTCTCTTGATGCCACTTGAATATTTAATAAAAGTAAAGAACAAAAAAATCACATGTACCATCGTTCACAATCTTAATTCATTCCATGAATCTTGAAAAAAGACCCATTTCATGTTGAGCAGGAAAGATCGTGTTGATTGGGGCTATCACCCAATGCTGAGTTTGAAAACAGGAAAAAAAAATGCTATACGCTTCTTTTATGAACCAAATTTTTTGCAAAAAAAAGCATTCATGAACTGAGATACCACTGTAAATGAAAAGGAAAACATTTACGTTATATTGCAATAGTTAATTGTAGGATTACAATTATCTGGACATTCACAATAAAGAAGAAACATCTATACAAGGAATTTATGTGTGGATTTTCACTTTTTGATCTAGAAGAGGAAATAAAAAAACTACCATGGGAATAAATACTCCTCTGGAGACATAAATTGAATCAATCAAATACTTCCATTCTTCTAATGAATAAATTCATTTCCAATATTTTGATAACAAAATATAGAAAGAGAAGTGATATATTTGCAAAGCAAATCATTTCTAACCAAGATTCAAGATCTAATAAACCAAAATGGATTGGATTTGTACATTATACTTCTAGTGTTATCACAGAAATTGAACGCAAATTTCAGGAACAATTCTACAAAAAGGCTAGGAATCACTGATTTTTCCTTTGTCCTAATATCCCCTTTATCTAAAATGCCATTTTGTTGGTTTTCATTCTCACTGACACATACAAGACTCACTCATTGTTCTGTATTCCTAAATTAATGTCATCAGACTTTGCAAAACTATGTCAACCTTGAACATTTAAAGTTTATCTCCCTGGTTTAAAATTACATTTCTCTGATATCTAATGAGATTGAATATCTTTCCTATTTTAGAATCTGTTCTTACCCTTTTTCTATGAAATGTCTAATGTGCTGCTTAACATGTCCATGAAATTTAGGTTTTAGGTTTTTTTTTTCATTTCTAGAAGCATTTTCTGCTCTTTTGTGAACCCACATGTGAATCTTATAGCCCCTTATTCCTTTGTTACATCATCAGTCTGCATATGTATGATTTTATACTTTTTTCAAAAGTTATCCTCAATTTGTTCATCTGTTTTGTAATATTTGATGATTACAAAACTCTCTTACTGTCGTTTTAAGGCTAGCATGAAAGAACATGTTTATATGTGACAATATCATGATTGCATCATGAGAGCTATGGATGCGACTTCTGTCTGCTTCCACCTAGCTGCCTCGGTACCACTTTCAATGCATTACCCTCTTTATAGGGAAATCAAACCTGAAGCTCTAAGTATGTGGGAGACTATGTGATATTACATCCAGGTAAAAGTTCCTAGTCATCTGAAAACTTTAACTCCTGAGGAATATCAATAATTATACCAATAGTATAAATCATGCTCCTGTAATAATATCTATGCTAACTATAGATGTATGATGAGCTTCTACAGTAAGCATTAGCAAAGTGATCTATATTACAGCTCAAACTATTCCTTTATACCACAAATATTATACACAAATACTCAAAATATAGACCATACTCATAAGTGAAATAAATAAAACTCACATGTATAAATACCTAGTGTAAGAAATGGTAAGAGTACATAAGAGTCTATGGTAATTATGCTTCCCCATTATATTTCTTTGAAGTGTTATAATATTTTCATTCATTTGTTGGAATGGTTTTATTCTGTTTTGTTTGACCTTATTATGTGTGATGGTATGAACAGCTGTTTTGAAGAAAACAAGACAATATGGCAGCCATTGCTGATTTAATATCATCTTGCTTTGAAGTTCTACCATGTTTTTGTTCTTCTATTACCATTGGTTCTATCATGTTGTGTCTTGTTGGATTTTAATATGTGTAATAATATAAACAAATTTTTATGGAAAATTAGATATTATAGTAGCCATTGTTCATTTTCTGTTATTTGGTTCAGAATGACTTGTAATACTTTCATTCTCTTAAATGGTTTTATTCTATTTTGTTATGTTTGACATTATTGTGTGTGAAGCTATGCTCAACTATTTCAAAGAAAGTGACATTATGGTAGCTACTGTTGATATCCAATTGTCTTTGAAGTACTGTGTTGCTTGCATTGTTCTGCTCTTATCTGCTTTATTCTGTCATTCTCTGTAAAATAAACTTAAAAATCTAAAAAAAGCAATTTAAAAAAGTATTAAAATATGTATTCCTAAAAATCTTGTTTGCTCAATTTAATAATATTTATTCCCTGTATAATGATTGAAAATTACATTACTATTTACTTATATGACACCTATAAGTTTCAGATTAATTTTTGTAGAGCCAGGTACCGTGGTGCCCAACTAGTATTCCAGTACTTCAGGATGCTGAGGTGGGCAGACTACAAGTTATAGCCCAGTCTCCACAACTTAGTGACTTAGTAAGACCCTGTCTCACAATACCAAGTAAAACAAAGATCGACAAAGATTGAGGATTTAACTAATTGTAAAGATCCTGGGTTCAATCATTAGTACAGGGAAAAAAGAATCATTTCTGAACATTGATGAAAAAGTAGGAAAAAAGTTTTTTTATGTAAGTGAGAGATGTTTTAGAAACTTATTTTTATTCATGATCCATGCACAGTCTACATGTAAATGCTTTGTTGCAATTACACACTAGAATTTTAAGAAGCAGATAGTGCTGAGAAATAAGGAACCCTTTGGGAAAATGGCAGGAATATGCTTTAAGATTAGCAAGTGGTATTAGCTGCTGACCAATGCTAATATTCCACTTCTCTGTCCCAAATATTTCATCCCTCTGCTCACCATGGCCTGAAACTCAAATGCCTATAGACTTCCCCAGATTAAATATCCAAATTAGAATTCCTTTGGAAGAAGGCATTAGATCAGAGTCCTTTAAGAAAATCCACTGTCATTTTCTCTAAGAAGTAAAGGGATAGAGATATAGCTCCTTGAGAAGATTCTAGGTTTAATTTCCAGAACAAAAAATCCTAGTTAAAACAAAATATACCACTAAAATTTCTTCAAATGAAAAACAAGTATATACCCGCAATACATATTTCTTTCACACATGCAAAAGAGTTATTGGAGATACAGATTTATGGTTTACAGTTGATATTGGTGAAGTTCAAGAATTAAAGAAAAAAGGAATCCAACGGTTGAGTGGAATTATTTTTCCCAGCAATGCTCTGAAAATGTAAATACCATATCGAGAGTGAATACTGAAGTCTGTATAATCTCCAATGTGTTCCAAATATGACAAAGTTAAAACAAAATAATCAAGATAATTTAGGAATTATTAAATATATGGAAATAGAATTTATGCATAATGACATCTGAGTTTTAATTACAATAAAAGCATTTGGATATTTTTCATGACCCACAACTGTACCTCTCTGTACACTTAGTTGTGTTTTAACAGTACAGTATCTAAAAGAGTGGGAAGTAACTTCTTCTATTTTCTGCTGATACTTTAACCAATCAGTATTAACCAATTTTGTTAGAGAAATTCAAGCTGACTAGCAAATTAACTCCACTACTTTAATGACACAACGTAAGAAAATACTATGTCTTTCTTTCTCGACATCTTATGAGCAAATGTCTTTCCTAAAAATTTCCCGACTGTTGATTTTTCCATTTTTTAAATTCTCAGTTACTGTGTGTCTACTTGTCAGGCAGGGAAAAGGAACATGTGGAAGACACTGAGATTCCTTGAAAGCTTTGACCAAAAAGAGACTAATTATATGCAAAACTCAGTTCTCTGAAACATTTCCTGATTTTTGTGAGTCACAAGTGATTTTCAGCACTCAAAGTGTATCTCGGGTTAACTATTTTATCACATGGTTTTGACTCATTCACTTACTCTGCCCTCATCTGGCTGCAGCACCATTAGCATCCTTTAATCAACACTTTTGGAAAACATCCATCAATTCCTATGATTGTAACCTGTTTATAATGCTTCACTATCACATCTCAACTTCACAGCACTTGAAGATTTTGCTGCATACGTTTAAATAAAGGGGATACAAAGACTGAACACTAAGTACTGCTCTATTTTTATAAGTAATGTGGACTAAATGTAAAATTGGTAAAGCTGTTTTATCCACAGGAAAATTAATTCAGACCTCAAAATATATTAAATACTGTCAGAAGTGTTACCTTTGACTCTATGTCTTTCTGTTCTTACCCACTACAAACAGAGGCACACTAACACTTTAGAACAAAATGCCATCATTAGCAATGCTATTTTCAATCTACCTTCTCTGCACTTAATTAGATAAAATATATACACATAGCTTTACTCATGGAAGTTTTATTTGAAATTACTTAAAAGATGCTGTTAAAAATTGAAGGGAGGAAGAGTAGCTCCTTGAGAAATACCATGTGTGTCTCTGTGGATTTGCAGTCCTGAAACCTAACTTGGGACATCTTGTTGCTTCAGTGACATTTTTAAAGTCAATGTAAGTGAGCCAAGTTTGATGCTATGTGTTTTTGAGGTACACAGAAATCTAAGTGCTATTGTTTATTGTTTAACACCAGAACATAGCTTAGGGAAATAAAATATTTAGAAATACTTTGATAGCACCATCAGTAACCCAATTTCAAATAACCTGTTTGATTAAAGACGAAGTAAAAAGGAAAGTATCACTCTTCATAATACAATAAATTGAACTCTCTATGGTGCAAAAAGTGTGTTATCACTTTAGCATGTCCTTCTTTGTTACATCTTTTTAGAAGGCAACAGAGCTTTAAAGAATAACAGAGAAAGGTCGGTTGCACTTTGTGCAAAATTCTAGTAATAACTTCATTGCATTCCTGAGAGAACTGTCTGAGATAAATAGCTCTGTCATATCCATCTGCTGGCATTCCATAACAATCTCAGACGTGCAATCACTCAACCCGTGAGGGAAGGAAGGCTGGGTTGCAAAAGTAGGCTGGCTGATCCTGAGGGTGAAGCCTCATTTGACTCGCTGGCAAGTTCAGCTGTGAAATCACTGCCTGCCTCTTGACAATAACAAGCTTGTAAGATGTTTTGAACAAAGGATATCAATGGTGACCTGATTATAAGAAGAGAATAAATTGCATACACCTATAGAGTGAGAAGATTACAAATATTTGTTTTAATGCAGAAAGTGAATAAAAATTCTATAATTATATTACTAAATATCTACAATGCTCAAAGTAAAGGAAATCATTTTTATTAAGATCAATATTATAAGGACTCTGTATAAAAATATATAGTACAATAAATATAAATTTAATCTTTAATATCGCCTTCATACTGACATGATCATTTGGAACATACCTATACATTTTGTGCTTTCTAGTTCCAATGGCCTTTATCATCGTTATTTACTTCTTACGGTTTTGGCCATATGTTTACCCTTAGCATTCTACTAACAGATAAACCGAGAAACCCTAATATCCATTTCCATATGTTGTATTCTTTCATCGCCTCTTTCCTCTGGCCTGTCATTTACTTTTTCACAGAAGTTGTGCTTAAATTAATCTAAGAAGGCTACTTGATTATGATTTACAGTCATTTTGAGTGTCAGAGCTTTGGAAATGTCTGAAGTTATCACTGAGAGAAGGGTAGTAGTTACGCGTTGCGCAGAAGCTGCTAGATAGAATATGCAAGGCCATTCCTCTGGACATCATTCTCTAACCCATGTTTATAGTCTAGCCGCGCAGCATCTACTCTTAACTTTCATTGCAACTTAAAGTATGATGTGTGAAATATGGCCTGGTGCATCTTTAGTAAGTGTTTGGGTGTGTTCCGCATTATTCCTGCTGGCAGAGAAAGCGCAGCAGAAGATGTATGGAGTTTGCCTTTCAGCATACGTATTGAGTGACACATGGCGACAGGAGCATGTGATGGCTCATTGCTTCATTCCTGATCCCATCTCAAGGTTTGCAGCTCCCAGGGAAGCTAGAGATGGACTGCTGAATGTTTGAAATTGAGAAAATCATCTTGGAAATACTAGTATAGCTTCAGTCATGCGAGAAACTTTTCATTATTATAGATTTGTCCTCAGATGCATTTGCCCTTGAAGATGTGTTATTTTTCTTTGTTTGGGAATTTTAGATTTTTGACTTTGAAGCACTCTTCAGGCAGTTAATCAAAAGCTGTTATTTCTGTTACACTGAACTTCTATTTCTCCTACAGATGGCATTACAATACAAATAAAGAAAATAGAGAAATTAATTACTTACCCCAAGGCACCAGCTGTTTTCATTTTTCACTTTTACTGGTCTCCTCCTTTCCCAAACTATATTAAATATAAAGATAAATGTATTCATATTGTAATTACAAAATGGCATTCTGCATCTTTCAAATCTATTATCATTTATTTTGCCATGTGATTACTTCTGGTCATTTATGTGTTTGCTGTCATATGTGGGTTGGCTCTTCTAACAAAACAGAATCAGCTCTGAACTTGCAAACCTGGAAAAATACATTACTACTGTTCAAATGCTCAGCTTGGGGCAAAAGCTACTAGCTTATTTACACATAACTACAGATCAAATATAAATCTGAAAGTTTTTAAATATCATCTTAGACGGGCGTGGTGGCTCATGCCTGTAATACCAGCACTTGGGAGGCTGATGCAGGAGGATTGTTGCAAGTTAGAGACCGGCCTGGGCTACAAAGTGAGCTCAAGGCCAGCCTGAGCTGCATAGTGAGACCCTGTCTCAAAAAAGACCAAAAAAAAAAAAAATCACCTTATCATGCCCTGAGTAACGCCACTGAAATTCCCAAAAGAATATCCAACAGTATCTCAAAGGTGGTGGAAGTATATGGAAAATATACTGAAAGTCTTTCTTGGTGCACTTTCCCACGAAATAGTTGTAACTTGATTTGTCTACTAAGTGGTTCATGTACTTACACAAGATTCTACCTTCATCGTTAATTTATGAAAAATCAATAATTATTTCTATATTATTGATATCTTGAACTTATTGCTTATCTGTTTTCTGTTTAGCTTAGAGAAGCAATCTGAATAGTTGGAACTGACCAATGAATATCATTGTCTTAAATATCAACTGGTGATTCCCAATAAGTTGTATATGTTGGTCTTGTTTTTTTCCCCACAATCAAATTTTAATGATAAATAGGCATTATGTTTTAAATTTATTTTTTAAATTTATTTTTTTGAAATTATAATTTAGAAATCAATTATTTTTAGAAATTTATAGAAAGTTATAGAAATTTTTCTACAACTTTTCTACTTTTGCACAAGTAAATGTTTTGCATCTTTTATAATTTTTAGTACAAATTTATAAAGGGAGCTATAATAAACATTTTTATATTTGGTTGATTATTGGTACTGATTGCTATTTTTTTCTGAGAGAGTTGTATTTATGCACACTGATTAAAACAACATTGTCATTTCTGGCCTGTAATATTTTCTCATTAGGAAGAATAAGTTCGAAAATATTTGTATTTTCTTTCTTTGATCATTGATGTGGAAAATATTTTCTTTGTTTACTTTGTAATTGCACTACTGAACTGTGTTGTCAATTATTGTCTTCGAAGAATTTTGTCTTTTTTTTTAAAGTAGAATAATTGAAAGATGAGATCAAGGGTTTTTCTTGGTTTCCTAATTATTTCTAGTAATACGTGAATATTCTGTTTTTCTAGTCCTTCCAGAACACTTTATATTGATAACAGTTGAAGGAATGTGTGCTAAAAAGAAAGTGTGAAAACGGACAATCCCCAAAAATCAGGGTTGTAGAAATTAAAAGATGAAATAACATGTGGATAAACTGTGGTGAGTTTGGATGCACTTTAGCCTTTTGCATGTGTTCAAGTGGTTTTAACTTCACTCTACTTCTAGATTCAAAATATCAAAAAATAGCATTTGTAGTAAATTATGAGATAACACAGTTGTTTCCCAGAAAAGATTATAGCAGCAAAGGCCCCATTAAGTAGGTTTGGATGTTGCTACCCATGGGAACCAGAGACTTGGCAGCTTGGAGCTATATTTAAGTTTATGATTGACAACTTCCAATGCTCTATTTATGCTGTGAATTTGCAGGTCTAGAGGGAAAAATGTTAATAATACAAAAATTCTCCAAGGAAACTATTTCAGATGTGTGAGGATTGATGTACTGTTGATTGTAGTGACATAGGTAAATTATGTTTTCCATTTCTTTAAACCAGATTTATTTTGCCTCCCTCCATAGCCCTTTTTATCAATGTTTCTTCTTTTTGAAATATTTCTTAGCCTTTATATCTACTCTTTCACAATGAACCCAGGGATCTGTCAGTCATTAACTAAAGATTATTGTTATGATAGTATAAAAGAGAATATGATACAAGAAGAGGTGGATTGTTCTCTATAAAAGTTTGTATGAAATTATTTAAAAGTTACCATGAGTACACATTCTGATCAAGTAGTCTTTTAACTGAGCTAATAGTTTCTCAAAATACTAGTATCATATAACTGAAAAATGAACTTTTACGACGCTGTTTATTATGGAAGTCTAACCATGTTTTGATTTATAAAATGTACTGTGTGCATCTGTATTGTATGTGTTTCCTGAGTTTCCAGTTTGATTTCCCTTCAGTCTCACAAATACTTAACTACCAATGATTTCTAAATCAGAGTGTCCGACCCAGTCCTGCCTTTGATGAGCAGAATCACATATGCCAAACTGCTTATTGGATAATATTATCTGGATATAACAATATACTTCAAGCTGTGTATATAAAAGTGTCATTGTATTGTCATTAACAAATATACTTCTTGATTCTGCCTTAGTAATTGAGTTACAGCTCTCCATGGTCCCCATAATAGGAACAGTTAGAATTATTCCTGTTACCTCCTTTCCTTACTAGATGCATCCAGTAGTTTTACAAATTCTCATAATTTTAATGTTAAAAACATATTGTCTTCATGGTTTTCTTTCTACACCAATTGATCTTAGTCTTGGAAGGACAATTTTAATAACCACAAGTCTAGGTCTAGTCCTATCTCTCTTGGAATTGGCTGAGAATAATGCTAGTAGTACACTTCTTTAAAAAAATACGTGTTTTAGAAGGGGACTTTACTAGAGAGTTGCCGGTGACTACCAAGTTCCTTCAAAAGAGAAAATACATGTCCTTTCATATGGAAAAGAAACCAACTCTGTATAGTTTGGCACTTAGCTCCATCTCTAGGACCTTGTCCTGCTACTTAGCTTGCATCAAGCTGACACTTTGGAAAAAGCATCTTTTCTAGTTTCCCAAGCACAAGATGATATTTCATTCTTCTCTAATTCACATATACTATTTCTTCACTAAAAGAATACTGTTCTTGATTTAATTGGAAACTCATATATTTTTTAAAAAACACTGTTACAGCTTTGTGTGCTCTGAAATGCCCTTCCTAGCACCTCTGGGTTACTAATATACTTTTCTTAAACGTATTAGTGGAAGTAATGATTTATATACTAACTTCCCTATATGACTTAGAACATCATTGTGAGTAATCTGTCTCTGACTCACATTTGTTTTCTCAGCACAGGAAAAGCACCTCATTCACCCCACATTCTTCAGATATGAAGGGCTGACTGAAGCATAAATGATTTCATTAATCCTATTTTCTAAGTTGTATATTTCATTAAGTGATTATAAGTAATTAACATTTAAAAAAATTCTAGATATGTGCATTTTAAAATTATCAACTGTATTGTAGTAATATGTGTTTACATGTTTAATTTCTAAAAATAAAGTGAAAATGACACAGAAAAGAATGTTTCCCAGTTATATTACTTTCAAATATATTCCTTTTGCAAATAATCAGTATTCATCTATATTACATTTATGATACTTTGGCACATGCTGTGTTGTTTATATTTCAATTTTAGGAAATATGTCAGATAAATATTTAAAATAAATCATGCAACATAAACATACCATTTAATACACAAAGAATGATAAATGAAAATAAATATACCATGTCAGTGTTGGGTTCTATGAAATAATACAAAGATTTTAAAAAACATTGCAAAGATTTATAGAGCTTATTAAAAGACAAATGGAACAGTGGCATTAATATGTACTTAACTGTTCATTACTAAAATCACTATCTAAAAACAATTATGTTGAAGATGGTTTATTATATAATCTTTCATTAATAACAAATAATTTTGGAAACACATTTTAGAATTGTTGAGTAATTGTAAGCACTTGCTTCTTGGGGAACTGAAAATGGTTTAGTTGACATCTAGAAAGAAGCTTATAATTTGATAATAGATTATATGATAAAATTAAATGTATTAGTTATTAGTTTTGTTCAATAAACACTTTATTCCTCTTAGGTTGCAGAAATTTTTGCACCTTATTCTTCCTCTTGTAAAAGTCTTGAGTAGTCATCTTTTTTAGAGTATCTTCAATATCCTCTCTGTCATACTAATGCACATTACTAAGCTGGAGAAAAATGAGTCTAAACTTTTGAATCACAGCAAGGAATATCTTCTGTGTATTTAATATGCAAATATTATCATTTTTATTTATCTGCTTATTCAATAAGTATTTATTGCTCGTCAACTAGATGCCAAATTCCTCTTGAGACAACAGAAAACAGCAACTTTTGAAAAAACTTAGTTCAGGAGAATCTGGCTTTTGGTATGTTTAAAAAGGATTTTTGAGTCAATAATACTATTTGTGGCTATGGAGTTTATCAAACTGAGGTGCTTATTTAGACCAGGAAAAGTAGCAAACCCGAAGAGATCATCATGCAAAGGGAGAAGTCTGCTGGTAATACATAGAAAGAAATGGGGTAAGAGAGGAGAAAAAGCAGGGAAGCGAAGAACATTCAGATGTAACAGAGATCAAGTCTCGTGAAACAAAGTCATGAAAAGGAGACCAAGGGGAGATCTTAAAAGCCAGGGATTTAGCAGCAATGCTACAAGTTGACAGATTGAAGTAAGCTGCTTCTCATCTAGAGGCTATTACTTTCTTTAAAATTGAATTGGAGTGCGAGGAAAAAATAGGATTCATATGAGTGCACATGGTTTGTTGTCAAGTCATATACACAATTGGAACTGGGGATTGAACTCATGCACAATTGGAGAAGAGACAGATATGATACGATAACATTTAATTTCAGTTTTGTTCCTACAAATTTGGTTTTTCCAACCTTTATAACTAATGGGTTAGAAAATCCTCAGTGTAATTTGATACCTCTAGGTGAACACACTTATCTGAATCATAGGTTATTAGCATACCAGACTCAGGCATTTACTGAATGGCTCTGATGGTGTCACAGACACACAAAAATGATTTTGTTTCACTTTACTTAGGTATATACAATAGAGATAATTGCTATACTCAGAGACAGTTTCTGTCCCAATTAGAGATCTATATTTTTGGAATAGTGGAATACATGATAGAATTCTGACTATATAAAGAGCTCATTGAGTTACTTTTCTTGGAAAAAAAAATGCTGTCAACAAAACTACTTCTCAAAACTCAAAGTTACCAGTATCTGTAGCAAATCACTTTAAAGTATAGAACCTTAATCCCTGTGTTGAAACCTCTGCCTTGCATTGGAAGTGTGGCCTTTTTATCACTGATAATTTGCTAAATCTCTAGCAACCGTGCTGGTATACAGCAACTCTAATATAAAATATCTGTATAGCTTGGTTAGGGTTATGTTTATTTCCCTGTGAACACCAGGAAATCTACTTCGTTTTTGGCTTCTTTCACTTTATTCATCAATGATGTATTGAGCACCCCTGTGTGCTAGACACCAATCTGTCAGGACAAAATTAGTAACATTAGACATTTCCCTCCAGAAGCTTGAAATCCACCAATAAAAAGAGAATGATGATAAATGGGAACCAGATTTCTCAGGAACTCCCATGGATTAGAATGCAGTGTGCTTTATACTCTATGCACCAAGAATATTTTAAAAAATAATAGAACATGGAACATGAATATATATATTTGTGCTAGATATCATAGAATGTAGCAATCAATTTAATTTATTTACCATAGTTCTGGAGGATGGAAAGACCAGATTCATTGTGTGGTGAAGACTGGTTTTCTGGTTTGCAAATGGCCACCTTGTCCTTGTATCCTTACATGGCAGAGAACAGAAAATGAGACAGAAAATTTTCATGACTTTTTTATAAGAACATTGACTTGATTGCTGAAGACTCCACCTTCATGACCTAATTGCATATGTGATATGTGTGTATTGACACACTTTTACACATTAAATGTATAACCTAATTTCAATAATTTTATGCTAATAGTAACACCTGCATATATATATATATATATATATATATATATATATATATATATTTCATGGAATCTGAAAAATATTCCTGTATCTTTGGGTTTTATGTTAGCTTCCTTCTAGCTCAAATTACATCATCTATTAATATACAGTTCATATAATTAATGCATATTCACTCTTCACTGGTACATCTGTTGATTCACATAATTTTTATAAATAGACATTCAGGTGCTATGGAATTTGAAGCATCCTTCAAATGTTCCTTTTCCTCTTCAATAACAATTAGAATCATGCAATCAAAGAATAATTTAAGAGGTGCACATGTTATAAAAAGTAATGTATCTTGAAAGCTTAAAAAAAAAAAGATGCTAAATTGTGTCTTCATTTTAGTTAGTATTACTTCTATTGCCAGCTCTGTGGGAAGAGAAACTTAAAGGTTGCCTGGATTCAACTTCCACAGAAGACAGGAACTGTTTTCTAATGTGGCTGGCGTATGGCCAGCAGCCTGTACTTGAAATTTCTGGTGATGGGGATCTTAATTTCCAAGAAACCTGAAAAGGCTATCATTATATTATTAGCACATTCTTTTCAGAAAAAAACTGAAAGCCTCCCTATGGAGGCTTTCTTCTTTTCTTCAGCAGTAGCATATATTTTACTAAATTATTTTCTTATGATCACTGGAGAAACTTGTGGGCAGCTATCATTTTTCTCATTCATCTTATTCTCAATATAAACAGCCTCTATTTGAAAACATATTTCATTTTCTCACTGTTTTTGTTTCTTTTATCCACATGCACATCCACTGGTCAAAATATGTTGAAACATATGTTGCCCAGAAATTGAAAATAATAACTAAGATGTGGTCTAATTTGTGCAGAAAACTTGCAAAACAAAATTCATGGTAAAAAAGTAAAATGGATATTTTATTTGTATAATGCTTCATACACACAGAAGTTTAGTTTGCTCATAGTTTCAATCCATAATTGAGTGCCTTCAAGGCGGAGAAATCATGGTGGAAGGGTATGGTTGAGCAATACTGTTTAGTTCATGGTGACAAGGATTCAAAAAGAGAAGAGTAACAGAGCAAAAAAGAAACAGGAGCAGGCATGGACCACAGGGCCAAGCTTTCATGACCCTCTGAAACAGCTACAAATGTGCTATGCCAATCCCTCGGGTGGGTCTCATAATCAATCTAGCTGAATCTCCATTTTAACATCCACTCCATTTTCTAACTAGATACACAAATGAATCTCCATTAAACTATACTTAATCTCCAAAAAACAGTAGCAAGTTCACTAGTCTGTCTAACATAATAAACTATTCAGTGTGCAACTGGAAACACAATAATAATACTTTCCACAAAATCTCAAAAAGTTGCAGCATTTTTCAGAAGTCAAGGACTAGGTCTTTTCTGAGGCTCAAGGCAAACTCTCACCATAAACTTCTTTAAAAATCAAAATCAGTTTACCTAATCACAATATGCCATTACATAAGGGCAACACTCCTATTCCTAAAGGGATAGAAAGCAAAGTTAAATACCAGAGAGTGAAATGTTAAATCATGTAGTTTCATGTTCAGCATTTGAGGAACCTAGTGGAAAAATGTGGATTCCAAAGGGCAAGGATGACTCCAGCTCTGTGGCCTTGCTGATTGCAAGGAATAAGTTGTCTCTTTTGTGTGGGGCTCACTCTTAGGCTACAGCTTTCTTTGGTTGACTTTCAACCTTCCTCACACCTTCTATTTCCTGGAGTCTCCCCTGAAATTTCAGCTTTCTTCATGTAGTACATTGTCCACCAAGAGCCCATTGCATGGCTTCCCAGGAAATTCTGAGTCAAAGTGGAAACTTTGATATACCTACCACTCTTACATTAAGCATGCTAATGAAAATAGCATCACATGGAGAACTCCAAGATCTGCAGTCACCAGATACAGTATTCAAGCCCCCTTGGAACATGGCTGCAGCAGCCTATGAGTGCTTAGATGGTTCGCTGAAGTAAAGTGAGTATCAAAAAACCAATTCCCTAGAAGATACTTGTTATAAATTAAAAACATGGTCAACTTCACACCAGCTGAACTAAATCAGCATAGTGCTGCATGTAGATGGCCCTTTTGAGGACAGTTGCTAGCATAAAAGGAAATGTGGCAAGGAAGAGTGTAGTATTGTGGATTCTCCTAGGTGTTATTGTTTGGAGCTGTTGGTTATTCTGGAAGAGCTTTCCTGATGAGAATTTGGGCATTATCAGTGGAGAGTGCAGGACCTTGTCACTGAGAAAGGCTGCAGTTTACTTTTTCGAGCTTTGATACTTTCTTGGAGCATTGGTTACTGGCTCCAGAGGGGAAGATGTGTGCTGTTCATTCTCAAGGAGAAATTTTTCACATTGGCTTCGTAATACATATGTGGCTATTCTCATTGTCAGAGGAGCTCAGGACCTCATTGTCACTAAGGATGGCTGTGATGCTTTTCAGGGAAACCCTGATCTTTATTCCAAGTGTTGCTTATTGGCTGCACTGCATAACCCTCAACCCACTGGCACAGATCCTTCAACCTGCTGACATAGACTTTCTAACTTCCATCACTGACCTTTGGGCCTTCCTAGAGCAGATCCATAAAACAGACTTGCGTGAGTCATTGCCACAGGCTCTAGGCCTACAATTGGACTTGTGTGAGGCATTGACATGGGCTATAGGTCTTCAACTGGACTCATGCAGGACATTGCTGTGTAATCCAGGCCCTCAGCTGGATTTTCTAGGTCTTTAGTGTTGTGGACAGATTTCCTGTATTTTCTTGTATTTAAGTCTGTCTAATCAACATAAAACAATGTCATGAATTCTGTGTCCTGTATGTAATTTTTCTCCTTGCAACCCCTGACTACACAGCCCTTCTAAAGTAAGCATTCTAGGGTCTCTTCTTGAAAGACATTTTAATATCTTGACCCTCCCTTGTCTGGGGACTTGTTGATACCTAAGATGCCTTCAAAGCACTTTCTTATCCTTATACAAAGTCCTTGGTTTCTATTGAATGACAATAATCATTTTAGCAGCTATAGTATCTTTTGACCCAACTTTACATGTGATTCCTTCTGGTTAAAAATTGAAGTTTTTCACAATTTTCTGCTCTGTCTTTTCCCCCAATTCCCACCATAAATCTACAGAAAACCAGCAATCCGTAGCTATCTGAACATTTTCTCTAACAAATCAATTAGTTCACTGTCCTTAATCTTAATATTGTGTGATATCTCAGGACATGGTCAATATATCAACTTTTTTTTTTTTTTTTCAGCTGAAACCTCCTGAGCCCGGCATTACTGTCTGCTTCCTTTCTGGTCTTCTGAGCTCTGACCAGAGTCACTTACCGGGCTCTGCTTAGAACACTTCAGGCTTTCTCAAGCCCATGCTCACAAAACTTTGCAAACTCCTTCCACAAAATATTCCAAATCTTATTGTCAGATGCCATCACAGTAATAACCCCACTTCTCTGTTACTAATTTTTGATGTTAGTGAGCTTTCTCATTGCCAAGACACAATAGTCAACACCCACAGTTGAAAGAGGGAGAGATGTGATAATCTCATGATTTCAGCTCATAATTGCCTGACTCTAAAGCAGAGACATCATGGAGGAAGGATGTGAAAGAGCAGAGGGGCTTATTTCATAGTGTTTAGCAAGCAGATTAGGGAAAAAATGTCAGAGCAAAAGGAACAGGGGCCAGACATAGATCCAAGCCTATGCCACCATGACCACCCAGGCAAAACCAGAAGTGTGCTCTTCCAATTACCAGCATAGATCCTAAAGCCAGTCAAGGTGAAACTCCTCCCCAATTGCTACATTATTCAAACTTTCTTCTCCAGGATTTAAAAACTTAATATTTTGGCAAATGTACTTTTAATTCATTCTTTTTTGTTTTCTTTTTCTTAAATATAATTTTATTTGGCAAATAATAACTGTACATATTAATTGGGTGTTAATGCAGTATTTGTCATGTTTTAGTGGAATTATGAAATCAAGCTAAGGAGTGTATCTATTAACTTTTATTATTCACAATAGCTAAAACATGGAAACAAACTAAGCATTCATATGCATACATATATATATGCATATATATATATATATATATATATATATATATATATATATGATTCATGAAAGAAAACATGGTGCACGCAATACTACTGAGATTCTAAAATGAATGAAACTTTCATACATACATATATATGCATATATTACACTTTACATTTTACAAAAAATGACATTATAGATGCAAATATTTATTTGTATCTTGTTCTATTCATTTAGCACAAAATATGCTTAAACAGTTGCCAATGTTAAATGACTATAAATAAACTACCTTTTTTTCACTTTTGCTTTTTTCAACCTTTTTAATTTATGTTTTTACACACTTAAATAATTTTTGGACTAACATCTTTATACTTCTTTCTTTATGATGAATCTATGTCTTTGGATTTTCTGTGTCAGATTTCTCAGATCAGTATGGCTTTTCATTTTCATGTTTATTCCAAAATACCCATCATTGCAGTAAATTTCCTTAATAAAAATACATGATATATATATGTTTTCCTCTTACCAATCTACGGCTTTCCTAAGCCAAGGTCAAAAGTCTCATTGTTTATGGCGTTTGATGTGTGATCATCTCATATTTTCTGTTTTTATTTTATAAAGTTATAAAATCACCTAAATTTATTTCCTTAAAAATTCAATGTTGCTATCTATTCTTTGTACATATACAGTCTAGTTTGTAGCCATAATTGATCTTCTACTCCCCTTCAAGTGATCATAGCCTCTGGGAAGATAGCTTCCTTAGCTCAAATGGTCCACAAGGCATAAATCATCACAGAGCATATATTAGTCTGTTTTTCGCTGTATAACAAAACACCTGAGGCTAGAAATGTGTTGAGAAAAGAGGCAGAGCTACTCACAGTTTGTAGGCTGACAGCCCCCTGTTTGGAGCATGCCCCTGGTTGTGGTTGGGTACCCACTGGACTTGTTGCATTATAGTGGGTGACAGTATTGCAACAGTGTATGAGAGGGACAGATCACATAGCAGAAGAAGGTAGAGGATGGAGGTAACCAGCCTTTTTATTTTGAAATAACTCTAGAGCCAGGACAAAAGAGAGGTCAGTGGAACAGCACCACTTCATATGCACGAGGTCCTGAATTCGATTCCTGGTACCTAATAAACAAAACAAAACAAAAACTCCACAAGGGACTAACTGAGGCCCCACAATAACAGTCTTGATTCCTTGCCAGGACAGCAACCTCAATACCTTCACCACGAGGCACTACCTCTTGAAGTTCTACCACCTGAATGCTCACACACTGACAACTATGTCTCTGACACATGAGCCAACCTTTGAGGGTCAAACCACATTTGAATTACAGCAGGGTATAATTATTCATTATAATTTAGGTATTATAACTGTCTCCTCTACAAGTAGTTATCTTTTTAAGGGTCTAACCTGTGTCTTATTACATTTCTATATCCCAGTGATCAATAATTAATCAACACCTATTTAAATTTATTTAAGATCTGATGGCAGTTAAAATAAGGAATTAAAGAAAGAGTGCTTAATTTCCTGGTTGTTGGTCTTTTGCAACCAGCTCTTTAAATAAGCTATGTTTTCAATTAGCATTAATTTGCATTTGCTTTTTCCTCATGCCAAGTTCTCTTAAGAAATGGAATTGCTAAGTAGTATTTTGGCAACATTCAGCAAAACTATGCTTGCCCCCTTCCTACCCATTTGCTTTTAAGTCCTCCCTTGGAAATATGTCTTTTCTTATTTGCCTTTCTATTAAACTATATGTCTTAGTTACTTTTCTCATTGCTGAGACAAAATACACAATACTACAAGTTAAAGGAGGAGAGATTTACTCCACTTACTAGTTTGTAGAGGTTTCAGTCCATAGTCAGCTGGTTTAAGGAAGGTGGCATGGCAAAGGGGCATCTCAGTGGAAAAACAGCTCATGGCATGGCAGGGAAGGCAGAAGGCAACAAGACGCAAGCATCAGCCTCACCCTGCCTGCTTTCTGTCTCTCCCTTGTGTTTCACACAGGCTGTAAACCTATTGATTGGTGCCACTGGCACCCAAACCGGGGCTTCCATTCTGCACCCTTAATCCACATTCACACCCTAATGCAATCACTTTCAAAACTCCCCCACTTAAAGACTAAAGGAAGCTTTGGGTAGACAACAAGATACAAGCCATAACACTATGTTCATCTGCTCCAGTTGTTAAAATGCAGCCCTTTCATAACCACGCAAGGGTCTCATGGTCTTGTATTTTTTTTTCTTTTTAAACATCATCATTGCCTAGATATCAGTGTTTCAACATCTTCGCTACTGATGTTTGAGCTAGATTATTCCTTATTTTTCATGCCTGTGCTATGTCTTAAGGTTTTAAGAGTGCTCCTAGTCATTATATCCTTTATATACTGTGGATATCGTTTCTTCTTCCCTGCTATGGTTTCGACTACCACTCACCAAAAAGAGTTTCCAAATCTTGTCTTGTATCCCAAGGGGGGAAAAATGCTGCCTGAGAACCACTTACCCGGAGATTATCTGTCCAGTCTGTCATTCTATGAAAATGTAGTTTAAAAAGCATAAGTGGAGGGAGAAAGAGAGAGCAAGTGGTAGAGAGAGAGCATATTCTCACCTCTATTAAGCACCCTAATGTCAAATGGATAAACTACCGAAAGATATAAAAGAAGTAAAAATTTTACCAGCCTTTCAAGGAACCAGAAGTACTCATTGCATGTCACAAAATGACTGTCTTGGTCACTACTACTTTATGATATATATTTGGTAGGAAACTATATGAAAGAAAGCTTAACATGGCAAATAGCATAAAAATATGAAATGATTTTATTATCACTGTAAACTTAAAATCATCTTTAAATATATATATATATATATATATATATATATATATATATATATATTATTCCTTAGCTTCACAGGGGTTTGATGTATGTATATCTGTGTTTCATGGTTAAGTACTACAATAGTAATGTGAGTACTATATTTGCCTTTTTACTATAATATCAATATTCTACATTTTTTTGGAAAGACTTCAAATGTATTTCAGAAAGTAAACTTTAGAATATGTAACATTGTTCCAGAGATACGGTATTTCTGAAAATAATAAGATATAAATCTAAGGTATAGCTCCTGTTTCATAAATATAGATGTATTACTGCATGTTCCTTGCTACCATTTGTCTTATATACATGGTGGGTCATGGGAAGGTCTTCCCTTGGGAAGTGGTAGAGATTTGCAGTCTTAAAAGTTACTTTTTCTGTAGCTATGTTAAAAGATATCTAGAACCTGCAAATGGAGAGAGGCTTTAAAAAGGAAAACTCAATATTAAAAGTAGTAAATAATGAAGAAAGGAAGGAAAAATATAAACAAAAAAGATGGAAAACAGGCCCAGTTGTGCTTATGATCTTACTCATGTAGTTTCTGGAATCAGATATGGGTGGGTTGGGATTTCAAGAATACTCCCTACTGGCTTTATTTCTTAAGGAAAGTTATTTTTTCCTCAATTCTTAAATAGTGAACATAGTATAACCCACATCTGAAAAAAAGATGAAGGTAACATGGTGTTTAACTTTATGGTAAATGTGAGAAACAAATGGTGACATATGAAGAACCCTTACCCGCTGTGAGTGCAGAATGTGTTCTTGCTATTTTTATTGTCTATGTCTTATTCTTGTTAAGTTGGCTGGTAGACAAATATCATGTGAGAAATACCAGAACTTCCATAGACATTCATTTGTCCGTTTGGATTATTTACAAGTTTTTGCTCAATAGCAGAGGATGGGCATATTAAAAAATCTGTTTTTTTTTTTTTCAGAGATACTTAGTGTGTGTTAGAAACAACTAATTATACACTAAGTCACTATGGGAAGACATAGAATGCCTTAGACTATATATTGGTTTCGACAAATGTGTCAGAAAATAGGTATAAGTTAAATAACAGTTCAGTTCAATTTTAGAATATTATAAACAATGTAAATGCACTTAAGAATTTCCAGAATCTTAAGTCTCTACTGAAAAAGAAAGAGAAATAGAAGGCCTCATAAATAGAGGATGGACAGATTGAGGAAATGAAAGTTCTATATATGTATCTTATTTCTACATACTGGATTGTTTCTTCTTCACCCAAAGCTATTTAACATAATTTGACCCATTAAAATATTAAGGTAAAAATTATAAAAATTTGTCCCATAGTGCCTTTTATATGTTTCTTTTTATGACCAGTTTATATACAATAATCAATCAATTATAAATTTCTATCTTGTAAAATTGCAAACCAATTTTCCTTAGAGGCATAGTCTCATAGGATTCAAAAATTGCCATTGGAAATAATGGAATTATATAATGGAATCATATGATTTACATTCATAATGCAGTATCCACTGAGATTTTAAAAAGCTTATCAATTTTAGGTATAATAAAAGGTGTGATATTAAGTAAAACTCTTTAGCTGTTTATTTGCTTCCATTCTTTTTCTTAGCCATCATCAGTTTAAATGAAATCTTATTCATCCTCTCCATGTTGTCATTGTCCTTCCTTATGAGATCCATAGTAGATCCTGCTTCTCATTTGTCCAATTATCCCCATAATGTTAATACCCCAAGGCGTCACACGTCCTGTGAATCTCTGGGTGACCCCATCTTCAGGCAGTCATTACAGCTTTCAGATTCTATTACTGCGCCTCATTTATCACCACTGTCACCCTCAAGCATGATTGTAAGGAACTGCTTAGTGCTGTGATCCTTTCAGGCATGTCCATGAAGGCCTGGCCGCTCTCACAGCCCGTTATTGCCCCATTAGTATTACCACAGTTGCCACGCTGCATCTGTTCTTCTCCTTAGCTGTAGACTGCACTTCTAATAAATACCTTCTTGTTATCATTAGTTCTTTGGATAGGATTAATTTGCATAAATTCAATTTTTTTCAAGTATGTTTAAGAAAAATAACACACTAGAGAGCTATTGATAATTTATTCAAATAAGTTAATTTTTTAAAATATGTGAGGAAAAAAGCACTCTTTAAAAAGTGACTTGTCTATAGTGGGAAATAAATAATTCTATGGATCCAAAAATTTTTACAGCTTGAGAACCATATCTTAGGTTGTCTAGATATTTGAAGTCACATTTCACTGACATTCTGAGATATCACCAAAATTATCTGAATATTACTTTTGTTCTTTACTTAAGTGTTACTTGCTTTCTGTCTTGGTTACTTTTCTCTCATTGCTGGGACAAAACAAATACCCAACACCCAAAATGAAGCTCACTGTTTGTGGAGGTTTCAGTCCATAATCAGCTGGCTCCAAGGCAGGACGGCATGGCACAGGGGAAACACTTCAAGGCAGCAGCCAGAGCAAAAGGGGTCAGAACAAAAGGGGGAAACGAGCCTCTTCCCCCCCACTGCATATTGTATACAGGCCACCAGGGCATGTGTAGCACTCACAAAATTTCCTTACCTTCCTCTTGCACAGAATGAGGATATTTACAAAGTAAGGATCCCGGCTCCCTGCTGAGTCTCACAATAAAACTTCTAAACTTCTCAAGCTGACACGATGTATTGATCATAACACTTCCCTTCGAGTTACCGATTTTCTCTTCACCTTCTTCTCTGAGAATAGACCCATTTCTATCTTGCTCACAAGGCCTCCAGTGAAAAGTTTTTCTTATGCACTACATGCGTCAGTCTAGCACTGAATGTGCCATATGCACATTAGACCCCTAACTTTCCTGAAGTTTCTACTGAAGTAAAAACTGTGACTGGCAAAATGTATGCTTTCCTGTCAAGCAGGCTCAAGTCTGGCCATTACTGTGGCATGGTTATTTCAGGATGGGCACCAACCACAGGGACAGTGGCAGCGGTACCTTGTGAGCCCACCAAAGCAGACTGGCACTCTGCTTTAACCAAATTGTGTTAGTGTATTTTGGATTCTTGTGTTCATCTGTGCCTGTTTGTGTAATAAAAGTTCACTGACCCTTTCCAAGGGCTCATTTCTTCAATGTTGAAACATTCATAACACAACTTTTATTTCTTATGATATATATATATATATATATATATATATATATATATATATATATATTTCCTGTAAGTAGAACAATGAATTTGTCCAAAGGAAAACTATGGTAAAATTATGGTGAAAGTAAATTCCTCTTATGCTACTCATTTTTAATGTCCTATAATAAAAATGAATGCATTTCCATTAAAGGGACCAATTTTGCATTCCTATCCTTTCAGAATCTATTCATTCACACTTCAGTTTAAATGGGTGATGTCCTAGATTAAACTCTGTTTAATGGCCACCAAATTATAATTATCTTTGTGTATTATGCAAAGTAAAAGTAAGTCTTTCTAGGTGGAATGCCTCAAAGGAAGAAAGGTTACCCTAGAACCCGAAGATAGCAGAGGAAGCAAACACAGGTGACAACGTCCAAATTTCAAATTGTTGACTGCTTAGCAATGTATCAGTAGATTTCCTTCTTATTTAAATGGTTCTCCTCTAGTCTGAATGTCCCCAAGAGACCCATGTGGTAAAGACTTAGGGTGGTGCTATGGTACATGGTGGTATCTTTAACGGGAAGGATCTTGTAGGAGATCCTAACATCCTTGGGGCTATGCCTGGAAGGTACCTGTGGGACCCCAGCTCCTTCACACTGTTTTTTGCTTCTTGACTGAGGAGCTGAGTGGTTTTAATGTACCGCATGCTCCTACCGGGGTGTGCTGCCTCATCGCAGGCCTAAAGATACGAAGCCAATCAGTCAGGGTATGAAACCTCGAAATTATGAGTCTAAGTAAACTTTATCGATAGAAATTAGTCATTTAAGGTATTTTATCATAGTGACAGAAAGCTGACTAGTGCACAGTCTTAGTCCATGCAAGATGCTGTAACAAAATTCCATCAACTAGGTGGCTTATCAACAACAGAAATTCACTGCTGGCAGTTCCAGAGGCTGGGACTCTGACATTGGAGTGCCATCATGGTCAGGTTTGTTGAAGACCCTCTGCTAGGTTTCAGGTACCTGTTTCCTCACTGTGGTATCACAGAATGAGAGAAGGGAGACAGTCTGTCTGAAAACTTACTATGAAAATAATCCCATTTATGGGGATCCCTGGTGACCCAATAACTTCCTCAGGTAACTGGCTCCTGACATCATCATCTTGGGTGTTACAATTTTAATATATGAATTTTGAAACATTTAATCTTCTACTTTGTTTGTATGACTGTTTTTCCATTTGTTTTACTTTGTATTTTAACCATGTTACAACTATGCCTAGTATAATGTATCGTACTCATTGTTCTGTTGAATTACTCTCATTTTTAATGTATTTCTTTCAAAAGCTTTTACTTTAAATGAAGATAATTTTCAAACTAATGTTTCATATTCATATTCATGTTATGGATGATGTTTTCCTTTTCTTTCTTTCTTTCTCTCTCTCTTTCTCTCTCTTTCTTTGTGGTTAATGAAGATCGATGCCTTCACACTGAAATACATCCCCAGAGCCATCAATTCATATATATATATATATATATATATATATATATATATATATATATATATATACATATTTAGTTATGTATGTACTTATGTATGTATACAGCTGTACCTATACATATATGTATCCATTTTATTTTGACACAGAGTCGTGTTAACTCTTAATTTGTCCAGATGGGCTAGAATGCAATCCTTCTGCCTCAATCTCCTGGAATGTCTTTTCTTAAAAGATACAGTAAGATATTAGAAGAGTACTTAGCAGTTACACAGAAAGGTACTAGATAAAATTGTGGCTTTTGAGAAATATTCACATAACCTAAGAATATATTTAGGAACGATGGTAGAAGCAACTAATATTGGTATTACTTCCTTTTGTTCTATGTATGCTCTGAGTAGTTTACACATTTTGACTAACAATTTCCAAAGTAGAATACCATGAAGTCATCCTATTAGTTACATTTAAAGGTACAGCGATTCCAGCAAACAGGAACTCCATGTTATTTCTGGTGTTCTTAAGAGGTAAATCAGAAAATTCAGACTTTTTTTTACATTGGGACTATGTAAGGTTGACACTAAACTATGGAAAGACTAGAATGAACTCTACAAAGTGTTACTTGGCAAAGCCACATTAACAAACAGCTACAAATAAGAACTCTAAATGACCTTTGAATGGACTGCTTAAGTTTGTTTGCTTCTTTCTTTCTTTATTTATTTATTTTGTTCTGGGAATCCAACTGAGCTGCAATTACCAGGCAGGAGCTTATGCCACTGAGCTATATCCCTGGTCCCTAGTTAAGCTTATTTTCTTGGGAGCTCAGACAAAACATGTGGGCCTCTGGAATTTTGAATGCACCTAAATATATAATTTTAAATCACTATATTGATAATTGGAGTATTCAGGCACAAAATAATTTTACTTAAATAATATATGATTCATAATCAACACAACCAGTATTATGGTATATTTATTTAACTGTAGAACTGCCAAAATATGATATATGAATATATATTTCTAAAGAAAGTATTTTATCCCTACTTCATCTCACATATCATAAAAGATATTTATGATCTTGAAACTGATTATATTTTAATCTCTATGAGTTTTCAGAACTCAGGTATATATTGTGATCCTCAGTTAATAAACTATTTCAAATTATATACTTTTGTTATTGAAGCATGATTTATGAATATTAAATGTTGTACTTTTTAGGCAGAGTTCAGTGATTTTAATAATGATATATAGTTAAGGAAAGACTACCACACAGTGTAAAAATTTTTTTTGTATATCCATAGAGTTCTTTCTTACTTTTCTATAGTCAGTCCTGCTTCTCCACTTCCAGTTTATGGGAACAACAGGTCTGATTTCTGCCACTGAATTGTCTTTTCCATAAAGTCATAAAATTAGACTCACAGCCTAGTGCATTAATCTGGAACGGTGAAGGAGCATGCTTGCAAGTTCAAGCCCAGCCTGTACAAATGAGTGACTTAGTAAAAACTTCTCTCAAAATTTTAAAAATCATCAACTTGTGATGCAATTCAGTGCAAAGGCTCTGGATTCAGTCCTCAGTCTGAGGCGGAAAAATGTCACCTATCATAAAGAATGTGATTCCCACCTTATTTGCTGCTGCTAAATTTGTCCATGCTGCTGTGTTCTGGGAATGAAATGTGGAAGTAAATGAAAACCAAGGTTTTGGACATCACACATGTTTCTGCCCAGTTACCTACCCATATATTTAATTTTTTAAAAAAAGGAAAAATAACTTTCTACATGTAAGTTCCCATTATATTTCTCTTCTGTTACTCATAGGTGAATTTAAGTCTAACTAATGCAACTCTTCACTGGAAAACTGTAACTATGACAGGGATGAACTCTAATTGATGACTTCAACAATTGTGATGGGACATTCTTGGAGAATCTGAATGAGAGAGTGATTCTAAGACTTCTCATCTTTCAAAAAAAAAAGCAACACTGAAGTGAATTTTCATTTTCAGTGCCCAGTGTGGTGCCAGGTTAATGATTAAAATTACTGTGGAAATGTTTCTTTCTCAGGTTTTAAATATTTAAGAAATTATTTTCCTGAAATTAATTCCTTATTTTGACTATTGCCCCAAATTTGAGCCCCTCTGCTACAAAAAGAAACAAGCAACATAATTTTAACGATAAATTCTATGTGAGATTGTTGGCATCCCGAAAGGAATCTTCTTAATGTATTCATAAACAATGTATCTTGACATTTTAAAATTGGAAAGAACCTCCATTCCTGTGTCTGTTCACAAAATTACATAGTGCCAATATTCAAATGTGCTCATTTTTTTCTGTTTTACATTTGTTTGCCTTATGACAATTACTGTGTCCTCATGATAGTACTTTATTTAATTCTCTGCTTTTCCCAGGTAATCTGCAAGTCTGCACTTGGTGAACAGCTCTTATTCCATATCCTTGCTCTTAGCACCTGTATATACAGAGCCCTTAGAAGATACTCAGTCTAGTTGATGTATCTGAGTAGAATTTTCCCTGGGCCAAATTTAAAGCATCTTAAGTGAAGTAAAAATTTCCAAAAAATATCTATGCAAATTCGTTCAATGTTTAAAAAGAAAATATTATCATAGATTCTGTAAAGCACAGACATCATTTTAAAAAGGAAGGAGTTAGCAGAGGAGGAAGTAGATAATTGGAGGATATATCCAGAAATAACCAGAGACTTTTGGCTGAACATACCTGCTGACAAAGACACAGAAACTGACCCATATTGAAATAAGCAGAAATTGGATTTTATCCAAGAAAAAGAGGAAGTAGTTAAATGCTAAAAGAGTATTTTCACTAAGTTTTTGGATCCTAACTTCATGGAACTCTTGAGAAATAAGGTAGAGAGCTCTCTTCATAAGAAAGTTTATGCTCTTATCCTTTTTGGAATTGTGAGTACCAACTTATAGATCCCTACTGTATCATTTTGCTCTTGTGCTTCTGAAATCTTCATTAACACTGCTGTTAGTCTAAGCTCATTTCTATCTTCTGGGATCCATAGAACGTGTTTATCTCCCTGTAGCTGTGTTACTTCTTCCCCAGTATGTGTGTTCATGATCTGAGAGCCAGGCTTGGAGGCTGAGGAGGAGCACCAAGCACCAGGTTCAGCATCTCGGGTCTTCCTATGTAAATCTCACCCAGCCTGAGACCATAATCATTGGGATAGTATAGAAAGCATTTTGGTCTAAGCAGCACTGTTTTCTTCCTATTGAAAGCATTAAGCTGTTGATCTGTGCCTAGAAGGTATTAAAAGGGGGAGAATTGTAGTACTACATGTTACAGACTGTGTTGTCTGTTTCCTCAGTCACATCTCAGCCAATGCTTGACTTCATCCCAGAAAATCTGATTTAGGGTCTGCCCTCTGGAACTATAAAATTCAGTTTTATTGAGACACGAAAGGTTTGTAATTTCTTAAATCAGCCATGTTAAGTAATACAGAGTTTATACAGTAACAAAACATTCAATTATATAATGAGCTGTATTCCCTCAGGCATTCCAAAAATCTCCACTTCTTTTACTGTATAACTCACAATTTAAAATTTAAAAAATGACTACTTTGAACTAAGTATAGTCTTTATTCTTGATAGTTTTGCAAACTGCTTAAATGCATGAACATTTCAGTTATATGTTACAGACTTATCCAAGTAAGATAATGCTCTAAGTTGTTCTATCAGTGTTTATTCAAGTATTCATTTTGTTATCACATAATAATTTATGACAGGTCAATAAGCACCTATGATTTTTAACTATCACCCTCGTTATGGGAGACCACAGTCTAGTCTCTAGATTAACTAGAACTTTCATTTTTCTACTAGAAATGAATTGAATGAAAGAATTTAAGTGGAGTTGAGTATGTTAATAGAATAGAAAATAAAAATAAACAGATATAGAATGGTGTGGTAAATGCTAATACAACTGTATATTTTTAAATGTTATGAAAATATTGGGAAAATCAGAGGAATCTGAAATGCAATTGGAGGATAAATTGGAAGGGTAGCTGGGTTAGTCAGCTTTTCTGCTTTTGGGATGAAACACACCTACTGAAGGAGAGCTTCATACTGACTTGTGGTTTTGGGGGATTCAGTTTGTGGTTGGCTGGCTTTAAGGCAGAAACAGGAATGGAGAAATAGAAGAAAACTGCTCACCCCATGTCAGCCAGAAAGAAGACAAAGAAGAGAGGAGCCAGGGAATGCATACACCCTTTGTGGTCACATCTCCAGTGACTCAACTCCAACTAGGCTCTGTCTCATGTTAGTAAATTCAGCCCTGCACTTGTAAATGGATAGTACAACACTCCCCTGAAACAATCACCTTCCAGAAGCCCCATCTCTGAATACATGACACCTGGGGGGATCTTTTCAGTCTAAACAAGAGTAGTGGATAAATATATATGTGGTTTTGAATTGTTAAGGATAGATTTTTTGATAATAGGAGATTTGTGAGAATGTATTCATTGGATTAAAAAAATACTTTATTTTATTCTTGGATTTGTGTGTGTGGGGGTGATTTCCCCAGTAAAAATATTTCTTCTGTCTCCTTTTCCAAGTATAAATTATAAAAGATCATCATAATAGTTTCAGACCTTAGTTTTCTTGTAATTTCTAGTACAGAAAAATGAAGAGGTCTAGAATTACAAAGTGATTTAATTTCCTTTGACATGCTTCTCCGACGTGTGTCATCATTCAGCTTGCTTCTGTCCAGCCCCTACCCCAACTGGCAATGGAGCTGAGGGCCTCGTGTTTACCAGGCAGGCTCTGTGCTGCTGAGCTGTACTCCAGGCCCGTTGCTTTGTTGAATAAATGCTGGAACTTCTAATTTGCTGTTGCTTTTCCTGTTTACAGTGACAATTGTGAGCTGGTTTTTTAATTAGATCAACATTTAATCAGTGCTCACTCATGACATACAGGCTGCTGGTCACAGTAAGCCCCAAGAACTCTACATTTATCAGTGTCTTGACTTTGTTTACGAACTCCTCAACCTTACTCGTTCCTTCTTCTAAACCCTGTGTAGTTTTCCTAAAATGTTGATCTGGACCTTAAGTAGAGGTTTCTAATCTGTGTGTGGCTTCCTCTAATAACTAGAATTAATACTCCAACACCATTTCCCTTGCTGTCTGACTCTGGTATCCTCTTCTATATTTTCCCTCCACTTTATTACCTTTGTCACAGTAAACACTCTCTCGTTTCTCTTTCATATTTTCTTTTCCAGACCTGTACATTTGTCCTGATATTACTTTAGTTTAGAGGATTCACTCTTCCATTCCTTCTTTCTTTACCTAATAAACTTTCTCTTTCTCTAAGCCTTCGTTTACATTTTACTTTACTAGAAAAACTTTCCTGAAAGATATTCCTGTTGGGTGTTCTTATCATGCCTTCAAGTCACACTTTCTTACATACTTTATAGTCATTTTCTTGGTTCCCTTTCTGACTGCTTTCAGTGAAGGCAGGGCTTATATTTGTCTTTTGATGTGTACAAGACAGCAAAGCTTGTTACAAATTCTCTCAATGCAAATGTCACCTTTTCACCGTGGCATTCTGGACCATAAGGTGGGCAGTTTTGTGAAAGTTTAAACACTTTGGTCCAGGAGTTAGGGGTAGTGACTTTCAGTGTTTTGGTCAACAGCTATCAGAATCTGAAAATGTTCAAGTCCCCAGCTTGTGAAGACAGAAGGGAAAAAACATGCAGCTACCAGGTAACAGAGCATTCAAGGCCACATACTTCTCAGTCAGGAAAAGAGTGGCACCAAACTGAAGGTCCCTACAAAATCTAAGAGTAGCCAGCCCCAGTCTGGCTTTCAGATGACTGCAGGAGCCTGACTGAGCCTAGGCAAAACCAGTTGGAATTTCTGACTGGAAGAAAACAAGCAAATGCAATTATTTTTGGTTTCAATCTCTAAACTGAGGAGGGATTTTGCCTCAGTAAAAGATTATTTCTAAGAAAGTTAATCCTAATAACTTAGAAAGCATAAAAATGTTTTTAAAAAGCTTCAGAGATGCTAATAAGTTATAGGAATGACAATTGTGAAAGATTTGAAGGAGATCCCAAAAAATTTGAAGAATTTTTGACTCCAATAACTTTGAAAGTAAATCTCTACTCCTTTAAACAAGAAGACCTAGAAGATGTATGATAGGTAGTACTTAGTCAAGAAGAATTAATCAGAAGCTCTCCTAAAAAATTGTTTTTGGCCCAACAACAAAAGATTAAAAGTTATTGCTTATATTGTTTGATCAATTTTGCATGCCTATGTCTGGTAATCCACCAACTCTTTGGAAGATAACAATATACAATATAACAACCATTGTTAAATTCCTATCATCTTGTCTTGAAATCCTGTATTGCTATTGTTTGGGGATTTGTTGTTGTTGATTTGTTTGTGTCTTTTTTTGTTTTGTTTTGTTTTTCCTGTTTTTTCTCTTTAAAATAAAATTTTAAAAAACATTACAAAAACATGTAAATGTATCTGTTTCAATATTAAATGAAATGTGATGTATGAGTTTATGAGTTTTACTTTAATAAAAATTTTGAGGCAATCAATTGAACTCCCAATTGTTTCATTTGCCTTTCTAAATAACTGCATGTAAAATGAAGGAATATAAGAAAACGTGATCAAGACAAAAGGGGTGGATAACATTTTTTTTCTTGTCACAATCTGCAAACATGAAATAACTGGAACAAAATGCTAGGAAATTCCTCCCAATAATGTTAAAAATGCTCAGTAGTGGGGACATAGGAAGAAGAGTATTGAAGATGTAGATACCCTTACGATATTCATAGGAGGAGGAAAAGAAACTCTAATACAGGAAAGAGGTTCTCGTACTGTATTTGGCAGTCTGATGTTAAGGATCACACAGAATTAGAATTTCAATTTATTTTAGAACTGAAAGAATTTTAAGAGATATCTAGTCTTTTCAAATTACTTTTTTGTTAATTGTCTTTGTATTCCAAAAAGAATACAAAATCAGGATTCTACAAATATTCAGGCAGTGATCAGAAAATTAGGTAATATTAGTTCAGTCTAAATCACCAATAATAGAAAGGAAATGTAGTACTCTGTTATTGAATGCACAGCCCAGGAAACCACTGATAAAGTAAACAGACAACCTACATATGCAATGGGAAAAAATTGATGTCCACTCTGATATCTGGAATATGACTAATTATGACTAATATCTAGAATATATAAATATCATAAAAAAACTTGACACCCCAAATTTAAAGACCCAATCAAAAATGGGCAGCTGAAATGTATAGACATTTCACAGATGATGAACGACAAATGGCAATCAATGCATGAAAAAAATGTTCAACACCATTGGTCATTTGAGAAATGCAAATTAAAACAACACTGAAACTGTATTCACTCCAGAAAGAAGGGCCACTATCAAGAAATCAACCAATATCCAACACTGGAAAGGCTTTGGGGAAAAAAGGAACCTTTCTTGAAGGTTGGTGGGTCTGTAAATTGATACAACCACTGTGAAAATCAGTGTGAAGGTTCCTCAAGAAACTAAAAGTAGAAATTCCATTCAAGCCAGCTATTCCCCTCTAGTTTACTTCCTCAAAGAGTTAAAGATATCACACCACAGTGATATATGCCCGTATGCACCCATGTTTATAACACGTAATTTATAATACATTCATCCATAGATGTCCATCTACAGGTGAATGGATAAGAAAATGTGTTATTTGTGCACAATGGAGTATTATTCTTCCCTAAAGGAGGATGAACTTGAGTCATTTATAGGAAAATTAATACACCTTAATACCATAATGTTAAGTGAGTAAACCAGACAAACAAGCTTAAATACTGCATTACTTCTGTTACATGAAAAACTCAATATAAATAAAAAAATCAAAGACAGACAATAGGAAGCAAGAGAATGGAAAAAATAAAAGTATTGCACACCAGTGCAGCAGTGTATCTAAAAGTGTTGACTTAGTATAATTGTCTTTCATGTCTTATATGTTATTTGGCCAATTTGTCTGGTTTTCAGTCTGTATGTTTGATAAATTTATAGTCTTATATGATAATTAAATAAATCTAAGTGAGAGATTTATCTCAGTGTCTCAAGCACTTGCCTGGTAAGTGTGAAGTTTGATTCCCAGTAAAAAAAAAAAAAAAAAAAAAAAAAAACCTTCTGAAACCAGAGAAAAGTGTGGATAACGAGAGAATGGAAATGTGTTATGTCTGTGAATAAGTGCCTTAAAGTGAATGTTTTCATTATGTACTACTAACAGTAGAATGAAAGATTAAAAGAAGCAGGGACACAATTCAATCATCTCTTGTGTTCCACACACAGTGCTGTGCTGGATTCTATCAGAGAGAGCAAGTGTAGAAAACACAGGGGTTTAAATCAGGACACAGAAAAAAATCAGATAACTTTACATCAATTTTCAAAAGAACATTCATGGATTATTAGAAAGAATAAAATGTATAAATGGCATCCTATGTATCAGCGCTCTCTTTATATTGATCACTATAAATGCACAGGTCTTGGTCTTCCTGAGATGAGATTGAACTCATAGGGCTATCATCACTCTCAGGTACATTAATAATGGAGATTCTTAAAGACAGCAAGAAGTCAGTAGTTTTCTAATTAAGGAGTCATTTAACATAGATGTTAGCAGTCTTCCCCAGATATCAAAATAATCTGAAAAGTTAATTATCTGTATCTTGTGACAGTAGGCTACATACTGTCACGCAGACAAATGATTTACACATTTGAGGTCATTTTGAGTAGTGTACTTAATTTGTCACACTTCAGTTATCCCTGATACTGCTTTTTCTTATAGCAGTTAGTGGTTTTATTTTTTATACTCATGTTATTTATGAACCAAAAACTTATGTTGGTAAGGTTGGTCCTTTTAGAAACCTTGCTGGAAGTGGTTCAGTGTTAATTTTGTTTAGGAGAAGATTTGCAAAAGATGAAAAATGTATTGTGATATAATAACCTCATCCTTTCATCGATCATGGTGTTAAATCAAATTGCAAGTGTTGCATTAATGTGATAAAATGCTTTCTCCTTAGTTTTCCTTTTAGTCATTTAAGAGCAGAAATCAAATGGGAAAACTAGACCGGAGTAAACAAGATTGTAAAATGCTTAACATCAAGACCAATAAATTAAAAGCAAAAGATTTGTCATGTATCTTTGAAGTTCTAAAGAGAATCTTAATGCTACCTTGTATATAGGTCAACCATAAGAGGACAACTAATCTCAGATTGAATTTAATTGTTTAACTTTTCTAGTAGTCTAAATTGCATTGAAAAATTAGTTGAGCATAAGGTCACTTACTACTGCTTGCTAATTACTATCAATGATACAGTCACTTACTTCTATTTCTTAATAAATGTCCACTTCACTTCCAACCCAAAACTGCTTTCAAGTGCTGGTGGACACATGAAACTGCTGTTACTACCTCTCAAACTGTAACTATTATTTTAGACAACTTGTATTCAAATGTTGACAAATTACTGGTGGAAATTATTCTGAAAATCTTACCCTTAATGAGTCTCCTTTTTGTTAAGTAGTTGCAATCTCAGTAAAGAATAGACACCACAAGTTTTATGATCTACTTGGGCAACATTTATGTTATTTAGGAAGTAAATTAGGTCATAACCTGTATATGTATATTCAATGACCAATGATGTAAAGGAAAGAGAATCTTTGATTCTATAGTAAATGCATTTGAAACATTAATTATAATCTGAAATGCAGATATGGAAAAATAACTGAAATATAAAATGCACAGGTTTTAAAGTAAAGTTAAATGTTTCCTCACCATTATCCATATAAGCATGAGTTACCAAATTTTCTTGAGGCATTTGTTACTGTTTCTTGGCGAGGGGTATTGACAGTTAAACTGAGGGCCTTGTGTTTACTGAGCAGGCACTGTGCTTCTGAGATACATCAACAGGTCTTTGAGGTATTATTAAAATATAAATAAGCATCCCATAATGTGTGTATGAGAATTAATTGAGATAACTGTCACATATGAAGTCCCTACTATACGATGTACCACGAAGGGGGTGGGGGAAGATAGATACACTAAATGCTTTTGTCCCTTTTCCTTGTATTGGAATCCCAAGACATCTCAAAATAGAAAGCAAATTTTCCATTATAATGGAAAATTATCCATATTTCCACACTAAAACATATCATTTAAGTGATTTATGTTCAATGGCTTTTTTTCGTCTTTTGATCTTAATGCTAGACTAGAGAGTGAAAGTGTCTTACATGCCCTTTCCCTAATCATAATAAATTGGAACAAATCAGAATTTACAAATAGCTAGGACCTCATGCAAAAGACATTTTCAAATTCCAAGAAAATTAACAGTGAGGTTATCTTTAATGCTGTTCTGATAATAGCACTACAAAAGAGCTGGCAGAGATGAAAAATGAAATCTTTTAACATCCTCAATCTGTTTATATTGCATTAATCTCCTTGATTTAGGGAATGTCTCTGCTTTAATATGCATCTTAAAAGTTATGAATGAGGCAACAACATTCATTTTTAGCTTTGCTGCTGTGGCTAAAACTTTATTACCTTTTTTAACATCTAACTTCCCTCCAAGCATGTTTGTAGAAAGAAATGAAAAGACTCTCTTGAAATTACAGAGTGTCTACTGTAGGTGAAATAAGGTTTCAAATGTCTAAGGTACATTCTGATTTGATCCTCAGGGAAAGAAACTTTCCAGTTTGTCACTTTGACTGACAGAGGAGGTATTTCTGACCCTATGCCTAAACATTATTTATCTTACAAACCAAAAGATCAAATGAAAGCAGCCAGAAAAATGTAGAGAAAAAAATGACAGTATTTCCCAATGACAGTGATACGCAAAATCTCATTCTGTGGCCCAGGATCCTTTATTTAAGTATGAGTGCCATCAAAGGTTAACATTTACCAAACATACTTTGTGTTCTGTGTGCTCTGCTTTGTCTGGTGATTCACAAACAAATGTATTTTAGTTCCTGTCTAGAATGTTGGTGTCTAAATTATTTTTATTTCAATTAAGATTTCATTATTGTTAAAACTAATGAGTCATCTAATTATCAAAAGGTTTTGCACTCATCTTTATGATTCCTCACTTAAATACTGAAATAATAACCGTAATTAAAGGGATATGCATATGCATGTGAGCAAATGTATTAAATTGTTTAAAGAATGGATTAAAAATATTTGAGGCCACTTAGCCTTTTTACATGTGAATGAAAAAGATTACAGTTCTTTGGGAACACTCAGTGGAGACAGTTAGTGTCTCCCCTTTGCTTTTTAATATGCTGTGTATTTCATTGCATCATGACCAGTTTATAAGATAAGACTTTGATGTTCTTGGGGTGATTTTCTGGCATCTTCTTTTGTGTAAAAAATAACTTGACAATCACTTTGTGTTTTCTTTTTGTCACCTTCACTTACTCTTTCATTTTTCATTTCACTCTTTCCTGTTTCTCCTTTCACATTAGCCTAATACTGGCTAAAAACAAGTCCTTGAGGAAAGATATAGAAACAGAAAATAAATAAATAAACCCAAACAGCTGCAGCAACACTGCCTCTGCTCTTATTATGTCTCTCTCTCTCTCTCTCTCTCTCTCTCTCTCTCTCTCTCTCTCTCTCTCTCTCTCTTAAACTTCTAATGCTGATGTAGTTGTATTATTTTAAACACTATCTGAAAGAACACATTCAATAATAAGTTTCTGCTGCTACTCCATTCTTTAAGATGTCTGGCATCCTTTTCTTTCGGGCTTTTAAATATTTCTACTGCACAAAGGATTATAAATACAATTTGATTATCATCTTAGTTTATGAAGCACAGTCCTCTTCCATTCATGCAAGACAATTCATCATCGCTGTTTTGTGCCTTCCCTTTCCCTTCTGCTAAATCTCTCTTTTCCAAAGGCTCTTATGTTAATGCATGCAAGGTATCACATCTATGTCCAGAGATGAGAAAATGTGTATTTTTTAAATCAAATGATGAGTATACATTGAGCACTTTTTATATGTTAGGATGTGACTTGAACAGCAATCATGCTTAAAAACTACAACTATTACAAGTATTATTCTCATCATTGTTAATCTCACCATTCTTATCACTACCACTTTTTAGTGTAGACAGCAAACTATTAAATTGACCATGTTTAAAAGACAATATGTGAAAAAATATGAACTCATGGTGTTTGGTTAAGAGGCTGTTTTTTACCAATTATGTTGCATTAAATGTTCTCTTCATATTTTACTGTGGTGTAGCCCATGGGCTGGAATTACCAGTGATACAAATACATACATATTTTCAATAAGTAGACCCACATTATTATTGTTATTATTGGTAGTGGGGATCGAACTCATGACCTTGTGCTTTCCAGGCAGGCGCTTATGCCACTGAGCTAAACCCCCAACACATTATTTTCTTGATAGCTATATGCATTTACAGTTTCTCCTACAGTACCTGGGACTCATCTACATCTATGCTCATTTCATAATATTTTCCTGCATTGTGTTTTTTGCCAAACTGATATATGTAAATGGGAACTCAGTAGTTTTAATGCTCATTTAACTGTTTTCCAGTGTGTTTGAGTATCTCTTCATATTTTTCACTTTGATTTCTGTCACTATAAATTCTCAGTGCTAAGTACCTAGATATATACGACATATTGAGAAACCTAACAGATAAATAGTACTGCAACTATTGTGATTATTATTATTAAAAACTTTACATATCGTATGTTTCTATTTGGTGCCCTGTATTTTACAGAGGATTAGTAAGAGTCACCAACTCTGTATATGTGTAAACATTCCAAATTTATTCTTCTATCCTTTCAAACATTTGTTTATTTTGTATGTGATACCGTTTGCATAGGAATATGTAATTCTGATGCAATAAGCACATTTTTGTTTTATTTTAGGAGTTATGATATTTGCTTGTATTTATGAAAGTTTTACTATTTCCAAATTTCAAAATACTGTCATACATTATTTACAATTATAATTGTAAATTTTCTTTCACAGTGTAAAGTTTCTTCCATTTACAGTTAGTTTTATATGTAACATAAAATTGAGATTTTTTTTTCCTCCATGCATGTAAGAAAACTTTTAAACAATATTTGCAAACAGTTCATCATTTGTTAGAATGTTTTTAAGCCATCAATAATATTTCCGTAATCTATTTGACAATAACTGGGCAAGAGTGCAATTGTGTATTGATTACTGCTTTTTTGATAGGCCTTCATATGTGGTAGTATCACCTCTTTATTTTGTTATTTCATAGTCCTTTTACCACTTTTTATTTTTTAATTTTTTTAATGAAAGCTACTAATAGTGGTAACATTTCAAGCAACTCTCTACATTGGAATTGCATCAAATTTATAAATAAATTCCAAGGAAACTGAAATCATTGCTTGTCTAGAGATTTCAATTAAAACATAGTTTATCAATGTTATTGGTTAATTTTTTATCTTTCAGTAGGTTTTATTTTACTTGTAAAATATTTGTAATCATTGTTGAACTGACATTTTAAAAGCATTTCTATTAGCTTCAATAATATTTTACATTTTCTGCTTAAAATGATGTTAATATAAATAAAATATTTTAGAGCTAACAGTTATTTTGAATTGTCCATGTAAACAACAATACGATAGATTAATAATTGATTATGACTTTATCTCTTTATTCCTAACCTATTTAGTTTTCTTCACTTTCACTATTTTGTGCCTGTAGTTCTCTTCTAATACTAGCAGTAGTAGAGATAAGCCAGGTGATGTTGTTGACCTGAATAGACTCTAGTGTTAATGTTCTGGGTGTAATGCTTAAGCAGATTTTTTAACACCATCTTTCTGTGGTTATGGAAGATGAAATCAAACTCATTTTTCTAATTTTCTTTTAAAACTGTTACAGTACTTTAACTTCAAAAATATTTTCTTCCCTGCCAAATGAGGTGACCATGTGGTTTTAATTCTATGAGTCATTAAATGTAGACATAATTAAATCATAAAATGTAGGAATCACTAAATCATTAAATGTAGGAATAAATGCTTAAATTTACTTATAGTGTAAGATTGAGACCTCTGTGTATTTCTGGGATAAAATATACATCAGTCTGATGACATTTTTAAAATATATTACTATATTTTCTTAAGCAATCTCTCTTATACAGTTTTTGAATTTTGTTACATCGGTTCATAATTTATTTTCATACTTTACCTGATTTTTTGTGTCAAAGTTATTATATCATCATAAAATATAAATGCTTTGCCCCCTTTAAACTTATAGAAAAAAATCGAGAATTATCAAGTCTTGTTTGTAATTTCTCAGTAAAATAATCTACCGATAATACGTTAATTTTATCTAGCTTTTATGAACAATTTACCTAGTATGGCTCAGGCCAGCTGAGGAGGAGAAGAGTTCTAGGAAGGAGGTCAGAGAGAAAAGGGAGGACATGTGCACATCATATGGGCTCTTTTCTATTGCTGTAAATGTTTTGCTTTTCTTTTACCAATGTATATTACCTATCGTTTTGCTTTGTGTTTTGTGCCCTACAATTAGCCTTATCTGAAATAAAACGTCTATAATAAATTTTATTTGATTTGAAAATTTCCTGATGTTTTTAACAATAGTATTTATTTTAAAATACTCCATATCTTTGTTGAAATATGTGTGTATTACAGACAACGTATTGCTAAACCATGATTTGGTTTTGAATACGTTAGATAAAATGCTACTTGTAATTGGTGAATTTATCCTATTACTCATTCTAAATACTATGAATGTTTATTTCTGATATCCTACTTTATGTTTTTATATTTATCATGAATTTTCCTTTTATAAAATTTTATTAGATATTCTAAATTATCAAAATTAACTTTGCTGGCTTAAACAAAATGCATACAATTGTTTTCTAAACCTAGTTAATTGTAACATCTTCTAGTTACATGTAGATATACCGCTGTTACCCATGAGCTCTGCAGCCAATTTGCTTGAGTTGAATACTAACCCTGTTACCTTGAAATAGTTATTTACTTTGCATCAGTCTCTTTAATTTAAATAATAGCAGAAACTACTTCATTTTTTTAAAGGTGGATTCAACATGTTAATACAGGTAAAGCCTATGAAAAATGCATTGTGGGCAGTAAGCTTACAATATATGCAAGCTACTTTTATTTTAATCCCAAAGTAGAATCTCAATATTCAGTGACCTTCCCGTCCAACACCCACTCCCCCCAAAAAGCCCTCTTCCCATGAAATATGCACAAAATATGTTAGTATGACTTGAAGTATTTATTCTAGATATTAGGGATATACATGGTAGTATTTTTCATTTAGACAACAATACATTTACAAAATTCTTCATCCAGTGTTCACTTTGTGGCTTAAAACCAACTCTAAACTGATTGATTCAGATGCTCACCATCTTTTTTGAAGAGATCTTTATAAGACCTTTTATACCAGAGCACATCAATGTTATAACCTCAATGTTTTATTTTCATCTAAAAGTAACTTTCCTGGGTCAAAGTTCTTTCTCATCAACATTATAAATCTTATTTCATGGTTTTATTGCACTATTTTTGATATGGGTGATGCCAGATCTTTGCTATTTTTTTTTACATAATGTATTTTAACTTTTTCAACAGTCATATAATTAAAATTTTAGTTTAATATTTAGAATGTGAACCATAAAATACCTAGCACAGCCATGGGTTTTTTAAGAAAAAATATTCTTTCATAGTCCATTAAGTATTTATATTATATTTTATATTTTTCCTTTTTTTAGAAAATTCTTCTTCATTATTTCTAAAATATATCTCTGATCCATTAGCATATTTTTGTTCTCATTGACACCAAATTGCTAAGGCACATTCATATTTGGCGGTGGCCTTCTAATTTATCTTCTTTCCTTGGACTTGTTGTCCTGTTCCATCTGCTTTCACATCTGTTTTCCACACTGCTAACAGCATGTATTTTGTCTTTGTGGGGTGCTGTATATATTTTTTTTCTTTTTTAAGTTTTTATTAATGCATGTTTGAAGTACGTAATGTAGATTGTCTCTTCACTCTGTTAGCAGTTTCCTTTGCTGAGCAGAAGCTTTGTAATTTGATGTGATCCATTTGCTAATTCTTGGTATTATGTTTTCTTATACATACAGGATTTTGTTCCAAAAGTATTTACCAATAACTGTATCTTCAGGATTTGTAATAGATTGAACAGGACATCAGGAAATAGGAAGATAGCCCCTGTTCCTGTTCATTATACTGCAGAGTCAGTATAGTGAAAATGACCATATCTCCCAAACTGTTATAGTTTTGATGCAATTCCAATCAACATTTGCCAACAATATTCCTTACAGAGCTAGAGAAAGCAATCCTAAAATGCACTTGGAATCAGAAAGGCCTAGAAGAGAAAAAGCAATTTTGGTAACCAGGGCAAGGCAAGAGGCATCACACTTTAAATTATACTACAAAGCTACAGTGATCAAAACAACACGGTATTTGCCAAAAAAAAAAAAAATTAAAAGCTGACTCATGGGTCCATTGAACAAAATAGAGTATAGAGAAATAATTCCAGGCACACTCAGCTATGTTGTGTTTGTCAAAGGGGCTAAAGCTTTATGCTAGAGGAAAGATAGCCTTTTTAATAAATGATGCTAGAAAAACTGTCCAGGTGCCCAATGTTGAACTTAGACCCATGTCTCTCACTATGCACTAAGCAAAGATCAAAGTGGATCAGAGATCTAAACATTAGAGTGAGCATTGTGTATCTTATAAACAATACTTTTGTCATGACACTCTCTTTTATAAAAGTTTTTAGTAACACTTCCTTTGTCCTGGAGTGCAAACTCATTATTCTCATAATACTGAGTTCTATTGTCTTTTCCCTCTTCACCTCACTCACTCTGGATCCTTTAGGCTGCTATAATTTGTTATTACATTTATATTCTTCTATTTGAACATTTTGTTTCTCATCCACCTCCCTAGAATGTCCTACCCATTTTTTGAGTCTGAGTTTAAATGCAGTAAGAATTGCACGATGAAACCAATCATATTCATCACATTGTGAAGTAAGTTTCCATTCCGTTTATTTTCCTCCATCCTATTTCAGACTGTATGTTTTGAGAAAGAATGATCTCAGTCTTATTATGCTCCCAAGTACTTGATATGATGACTACAACTTGGCTAGGTTATGTGAAAGAACAAAAGTACAAAACAAATATCAATCAGAATGCCTGAGACCGCTAACACGGAATAAACACCCTGTGCTCACCGCTGTTTTGTCTAGAATGTGCTTCAGTGAGTAAAGCAAAACAGATCCCAAGCAATGGCTTGGTGAAAACTAGACATTAAATATTTATTCTATATCAATAGTGCATTATATTAACTTTTCTACTCACCATTTTCCTTTTTGGAATACAGCACTTACACGGTTTACTCATCTGAGTCTTGTTTTATATAGAGGTAACTGTGCAGCTCCAAAGCACAGCTGAAGATCTCTGGAGGCCTCTCCTAAAGTAGTTCACTTCCCCAGCCCCTGTCACCACACAAAGATAATTATTTGTATGATTTATGCTCTTGCAAAGAAACTTTGTTCAAGATAACCTTTTCCTATCACTCTTACTGTGTAACTGTCAAAGTGCCTTGAGATTTGGGGTCTATCTCTGTCTTCATAGATTCTTCTTTAGTTTATTTACAGATCTGGTAACAGTGTGTGTGTGTGTGTGTGCATGTGCTCATGCATGAGTGTGTGTGTGTGTGTGTGTGTGTCAAAGTGTTGCCTATTTTATTCGTTTGTTCCAGACACGTTTTTGGTTTATCTGAGATGCTTGGTTTGGATTCTTATAAGGTAAATTCCCTGAACTTTTGTTTATGAGATGCCTAGGCTGTTATATTCTTACAATGTGAACTCAGCTCCTGCCAATTTAGCAACAAAAAAACTCATTAAAATACTTTTAACCTTGAATCAAAAAACTTTTGCACAATAATAACCATTTATATGAATAGTGCTTAAATAAAATACTGGATTTTGATGGAATATTCAAAGATAAATACAAAGCTTTGTGCTCTCTTTAGTAAGAAGTATTAAAAGTAATGCAATTCATGTTCCTCAAAGGAAAAATCATGGCTTTTATGGCTATTTTCCAACAAACAAGAGAAAATGTCCCTAAAATTACTGCTCACAATGCATTGCATTTTGAAAGAACAATGACACTCCATTTGCAGTTTACATGTATTGTTACTCTACTTTGCAGCTAAAAGCTAAATAAAATTGTAAATACCATTAACAATAACTTTCTCTGTGTTTTACATTATCCATGTTGAGATTTTTCATCTTTCATCAAGAGAATCCTTGATTCTCTTTTTTCCTTTCAATTCCAGAGGAAGCTGTGTAAATGTGTTTAGTATAACATTACTTATAACAATCACTTTCTGTCAAAGCTATGTGTCATCATTTTTTGTCACATTCTCTTATTTAATGGGTTATTCTTAAAGTTTTGCTAAACAATGTTGAACATATCAAATAAAAATTATATTTACATGTTAAATATGTTTGTGTGACATTAGTTGCTAAATTAATCCATGAACTTTACTTAAAGGAACAATCTTTTCCCAGTACATTTATTCATTTTGGTATCAGGAATCAAACTCGGGACCTCATGATTTCCAGACAGGTGCTGTGCTTCTGAGCTGTATCCCTGGCCCTTCCCAATACATTTAAAGATAAACAGTGACAATGTTAAGGTGCCACTCTCTAAGTTCAGATACTTAGTTCAGAAAATGATTTTGTATTCTAAATAACTATATCCTCATTAATCTCATTTGATGGTAAATTATAATTTTTTTATTTGTAATTTGCACTTAGGTAAGTAATTTTTTGGTTTGTTGATCAGAGATAGACCAAATACAAGCTAGAATTCCATAAAAGACTTGAGTTAACCAGCTTCTTTTTTTGCAACATAATTTCTAAAGCTTACATTTCCTTCTGAAATGTAGTAGCTTATTAGTTTTGTAAGGAAGGGGCTGAAGTTTAATAAGATTAGACAACCACAAGATAAAGACAGTTAATGGACAATGGTGCCAGGACAGAAAGACATTTTGACAGTGTTTGGAATGATCAGTGTCCTTCCTTTCAAAAGCAGTCATTAACTCCTAAAGTGAAGGAAGAATTAAGGCCTTATTGGCAAAATAAGGGTTGTCTCTCAATACTAGTTTAACAAAGTCCATCTTCATTACTAACTATTACTTTAAAGGTCAGTTTTGATAATGTAAAAGGTACACAATCTGAAAATGGCAATTCCTAAAGTAATTTCACACACTCATTATGACTGATAAGAACAATTTTTCTGATCACCATTTATTAATCTAACATTTTAGAAAAGCTGTGATACTCTCTAATCCCTGAGTAACAAAAGGAAAACCATTTTAACATTAAAATTTAGATGAAAGTGCAGCATTGAGGGACTTATTGTTCTCTCTTGATAAATTAGACTTCATTTATAACTTTTCTATAAATACTTTTAAAATTACCATAAGCACCTGAATAATTATAAATATATGTGTATTTGCATCCACATGATTATGGAAACAAATATACCTAACAACTGTGAAGGATTTACCTTAAATTCCTAATCTTTCAAAATAAATCAAAAATTATCTTTTATGTTACATGATACCCAAATGTTTAAAATTTTTCTATGTGTGAAATTTCCAACCCCCATCTCTGCCATATTAGAAAATTTTGTCTTAATTTAGTATGTGATGCCAAGCCAAAGCCAATTACTGTTCAAGCATACAGTTCTAAATAGAGTACTTAATTTTATATGCATACACATATGGCTGCCTTTTTTTTTTTTTTTTTTTGCTGGTAGTTGGAATGAATTTTCCCTTAAATTGAGTACAGTAAGTTTTATCAACTCCATTATAGTACCAACTCAAATCTTGGCTATGTTAAAATTAACATTCATGATTTAACTGTTCATGAACAACTAGAAAGCTCAGAGAATGTTATTATTTGCAATTATCCTGACATCTCTCTTTCAACCTGCTGTGTTCAGAGACCATTAGGCATAACCCTTACTTAAACCGTGAGACCTGCCAGCTGCCCAGCAGGAGTCCAGGCCATTGTTTTGTTCTTATGCTTAGGCAAGAGATAGTCTTTTTTGAATACTAGCACCTCATTTTGTAGAAAAAAAAATGTTGTGGAAAATTTTTAAATTATTATCTCAGAATGGTAAAATAAAGGAAAGTATACCCTACATAAATTAAAACATTTATAAATTTAGAAATGAATGAAAATTTGGGGACACCACTTTTCTAGAATGTATGACTTTAATTGTAGTGCGATCATAAAAGCAGAGCACATTACTGTGGGAGGTCTGAACTTACAGCTGCTTTGTACCTATGGGTGACATTAGCTGTGAAATATAATTCTCTAAAGTTTTAGTCACTATGCAAATGAGTGACTTTATGTGTAGGCAAATTACTTAAACTATCCTTAACTCAATAATACCTTGTTCTTGGTAATAGTAAAAATAGGGCACCCTCACCAATTTTATGAATGCCTTGTAACATTTTGTCATTTATAATATTTTGATTTTTCTCAGTTATTTCTCTATGAATTTCAAAATCTTTATACCTACAAATTACTTTAGTATATAGAGAATAGACAAAAGATTAAGTTATAATAATTCATGTGTCCCCAATGCAAATGTATTAATCATAAAGATTTTTAATATTCAACTCTTCCATCATGAATCATAAAGTTAAATTCTAAATAACAGTGTAAAATGACCATACTTTATTATGCCTTGTGATATTATTTGTTATATAATAAATATTCACTAATCAATGAATTAACATTTACAAGGGAAAGAGGGAATTCTATTAATATTTAGGGAACAATCAAGACTTGGCCTTTTACCCTTTGTTTTGTTTAAATTACAATTTTGTTATGAGTATGTGGTGATATCTCTTCCCTAAGATTCAGCACCTGGTACACATCTTGTTGGATTACTACAGCCAGTAAGTTTTTCAATAAATCATCTTTTAGAATTTGTTCCCCTTAAAAAAAAATATAAAGGACCTTAAATTGATAATGTATGCATTTGGTGTCCAGTACAAACATATTTCTGTCATTCAATTGTTGAAGTAAATTAACCAACCAACCTTTGAAATATGAAATAAATTTTTATGAGGATGAAATGACAATTTTCTCCTGGAAATATTGGCCAAGAATATGAATATATAGCTCTTTGTTTGGACATTTTATTGTCATTGTCTTTTAGGTAACAGAGTAAGTTTTAAAAAATAAGAATGAAAGAATGCCTCATCCTTTTTATACTGTTTAGAATTTAAGGGCTGTGATATTTCTAGTTAAAGGTGCATTTAAGAAGTTAGCTGGATGATCCAGGCTTCACTAGTATATTTCCTTTGGATTTGCTCTATTTTGGACATTTTATAGTATTTTTATATAGTTGGATTATTTTGAAAAAAACCAAGTTAGTATTTATTTTTGAAAGGCATCATAAGCTTATTCCACTACCATTGCAAGAGATTTTCCTGCTCTTTTATTTGTATTCACAGTTTTTTTTTCTCTTTTAGGTGTCAGACATGAAAACATCAGTGAGTAGGGAATAAGGGGTCACCCACTAGTAGCTTTGCTGCTTTTAAAATTATCCCTCCATTTCAAAGATTTTCTATGTATTTGACCACACTGATTCCACCCAATTTTAACGATGAATTACTTCATGGATGTCACTGTTGTTCTTGAAAATGTTAACTGGCTTTTCCATTCTATTAAATATGAGACAACCTGAAAATAAACCAAGAACTAAACTCTGTTTACCTCACTCTATTTTCACATCTACCTACCCTTAAGACTAAGTCTAGAAGTCTAGATAAGCTAAGACCTTTTATAGATTTAATTGCTAGACTTTCTATTGAAAGAGAACTGAATTTTACAGTTGTTTTAACTTTTGTCTGATATTCATCAAAAAGTAAGTATTAAGCTTATATAGTTAGTCATTGAATTAGTGATGATCTACCTCTTTTAATAAATACCTTTTTGGCTAAAGTTTTTATATTGGAAAATGCAAGATTAAAACACTTTCTTTCTTTCTTTTTTAAATACGGGAAGATACACTGCTGCTTTGGTATTTCCAGAGAAAGAGAAGCACAAAAGATGCTGTTCTTGTGATTTTTTTTCTGTTAGATCTCTATAGAGATTTTAAAAAGCAAATGTTGGGAATAAGAGCCCATGCAGAAGTAAGGCACCATAAAGGACATGGCTGACTCCAGGAATACAGAAGCTGCAAAAAACATCACTTGTGCTACAGATAATAGCGTCGACCATTACACAGACTTTCTAAGTTATCTGTCATGATGAACCTTGGATTTTCAAAGACAACAAATTAGCAATGGGACATTTTTTTAAAATCTTATGATTTAGCACATAAAAGTCGCATTTTAGTGAATATCTCAGTATGGATGAAATGACTGAATAAATAATTTTACACCACAGATTATTTTTCAGTCATGTTTTATTGGCCCATTTTACATATGCATAGTGGTCACATTCATCATAGAGAACTTGTGCTGCCACATGATATAACTTCTCCCCACCCCATTCCCCTATACTACTTGAACCCCTCCTCCCCTCCCCATTTGCAAAATCTTTGTTTCCATGTTTTCCTTCTTTTCTCATTTTTTTTGGCTTCTTTCTTTTCCCTCTCCCTTTTATTTTATAATTATATAAGATTTTTATTGTATTGCAAAGATACAATATCTTTCAAATATTTTGTAATATTTTAGGAAATGTCTTCACATACAGTGATAGTTATTTCTCAGTTTAGAGAAACTGAATTGCCTTCTTTAACTTCCTGTCTACTCTTACAAGGGTAATGGCTGGTGAGGTGCCATGAGCTGTATCTGTCCAGCTTTTATTGACACTCATGTCAGAAAGCACCTTCTGCAGGATTCTTGCAGGGTTGTAGCTCTTTACACATTTTGGTCTCTTCCCTCATTACCTACAAACAACCCATACCACTATCTCAGGAGATGAAGTTGAACTTTAGGTTTCCCTGAAGCAGAAATAATAGCCTCAGATGCTTTAAGGGTAGTCTGAGGATAAGAGCTAAATCAAAACTTTTTATAAACTAAGCTTTTCCTTATACTTGGTACATTGCCTTCTTACAATAAGATATGCCATACTTGTATTCAAAACATTTTCTTAAACTTTAAAATGTATGAAAAGTGATCATATTACCTGATAAAGCAGCCACTCTTTTTATTAGATGACAGCCTATAAATAATATCTCTAATAATATTTACCTATGTATGCAGTGAATATTAGAGGTGTGCTGCATTAAATATGTCAGAAGATTTCATGTTTGTCTCAAATATTTTATTATCTCCCTTGGCTTTGATCACTAAGAAGAAAATTTTTTAATTAACATTTAATTAAGTGAAATTAAGTGAAATATGGAAGGTAATTGCCATAAAACATTCAAATTTTCCAGCATTACTTGCTTAAGCAAAGACTGTGAATCAGCCAGTAGAGTACTATTGTGTGGAACACAACAATGTAAAGCAATGGCTCATATATCCATGAGTTTGTTTCTTTGTAGACTAAATTTATGTTAGTTCACAACAGTTATCAATGGAGGATCATTTGTTATAGCTAATATGCATGCGGGTTTTTCATAAATTTGATCCAGATGTCTTTGAGTCCTTCGTAAAAATCAAAGAAAGGGAGTGTGCATTTTATTTTTACAGTATGTTCTTTTGTTTTTAACCAGCTGAGAATTCATTAATATGTGAATTCATGAATTCAAAAATAAGGATAACCTTATATCGTTATGGTTGCTCAGAAATAGATAAGATTCACTTCCACCATCAGCAGAAGTTTCAAGAGACCTAATCCTGAGATCCTCCTAAAAATTCACATTACCTCCACCAGCGGTTAGCCCTGGTTTATAACGAGAAAGTCTCATTTTATGAGACTCAGCACCTGAGTGAAATTCAAGCAGGTGAACTGTGTAATTTAGATCTATAGACATGTTGGATTTGAATGCTCAATACAAATTCCAAAAGTGAATAATTTAACTATCAACCCCATAAATAGTTCAGATGTTTAAAAGAAACTGTAAAACAGCAATTCTATAGACTCTATGTATATTTGGGGAATCAAGAATAACTGGTTATTCTGTGCTTGCATGTGTAATAAAACTAAAACTACTGAAACAGTACTTAGGGTCTGCCAGTGCATGGACAAAATGTCTGATAGAGTGAAAACATTTGATGCTTTGCTATCTTTGTTTTATTTGTGGCAAACATACTAGTGTCCTGAGTTTCTTGAAGCTGTATATATTTTTCTTCACATAGCTAGGGAAGAACAATATTGTTTGCTCCCAGGTGGTTTAAATTTGATTTGAACTCACAGCAGAGTTTATGCTGATGAATAGCTTTTCATTGAACATGAATAAACTGAGAATTTCAGATTAGTCAGCCACTTTTTCTTCATAATTTAAATTCCACAGTAGAAGCATTTAGCAAAAATAGAACACAAAGAGCTGTGCAGTTGATGAATTGCACCTGATTGCAGCTGAATTAATAAAACTATTAATGAACTAGTCACTAAAGCTTCTCTTCAGCATTTGTATGAAAAAGATTGTTTTAAGTAAACAGAACAAAAGGCAGCATTAGCATCAAAAAAGGGCAAGTGCTTTTTCCTAGTTAATGTGTAGGCTAATAAGAATGCATGAGCAAAGCGAAGCCTTGATTTTTTTTTTCTGAATATGAGACCGTTTGTTTTGATTTTTATATAACTCAACTACTAGTTACACCTAATGATCAAAGCTAAAACTTCAAACATTCTCCAAGAGACATATATAGCATGTATTTAAACATATGCATCATCAGTGCTCACATATATGCACACAATGCATACATGCATATTATTTATCTTTATTTTCAACATAGATCCTGACTTTGAGAGTTAAAGTTTCTGTAAACAAATATAAGTGATATGATATTAATAGACATGTAATCATTTAAGATATGTTTTAATTGTATTTTAGGGAAAGTAGTTTTAAGTGCAGAAAATTTGTTGCTAAGAGGATTTCCAATTTTTCATTTTTTGTTCAATACATTTATTAACTATCATGAACTTATTATTTGATGCTAAATTTGGCGTTGATTCAAGATTAATTTGAAAGCACTAAATCTTTCAAGATATTGACATTTGACTGGCATTTAAACAAGCCATTTTATTAGCCACATTTTTATAGATAAGAATAGAAGATTATGATGAAATTATTCATTTTTATGTATAGTTTTATATATGCTTATAGAAAATGTATTACAGTATTTTGTATAATTACATTTCATCATAAACTTTTAAGTACACTTCATCCTTATAAACCACCTAGAGTACAAATATTCTAGATTTATGATACATATGATACATAAGATTTTCCTTTGTATTCCACTCAAGTTAAATAGAAAATCAAAACTAATATGAAGTCAGATATGTAGTGTTTTTGAATATATCCAATTATATGTTGCATAATTACCTCTTATGAGATTTTTTTCAGATAATTTCAATAGAAAATTAATGAAGATAATTCATTGGCATGAAATTTAGTGTGAGAAGATAAAACAATAAATTTGTCAAATTCAGGGATACAAGCAATAAGCCAGTTTATTTGAACAAATAGCAAGTAACTGCTTGTTTAGTTCAATAAATTGGAAGAATTTCTACTTTTAAAATGTTCAATCTCATGGACCTCTTAAAGCCATTTAATTTAAGTAGTAAAACTTTATTTGTACATTTTACAAAAATAAAACCTGAAGATGTTTATCAGGATTCACTTCCACCATCAGCAGAAGTTTCAAGAGACCTAATCCTGAGATCCTCCTAAAAATTCACATTGTTCTTTATTTTATAACACTTTAAGATTCTTAAATAATAGCACTGTGTTTTTTTCATTTACTGAAATTCAAATAAGAGTTGATCATTGTTTTTAAACTACATTTCCCTTTTGAATGGACAGTGGTAACCAAGGTCCTGTTCTTTGCCTCAGGCCAAACCATCTTTTTGAATCCTGTGTCTATGTGTGTTAAAAATATTTTTCTGCCATACAACTTACAATATACATTTTATTTTGGTTGGGATTATGAAAACAAATTGTAAAACATGAAATATGAAGACAATCTATTTTGAAACTATGATTCTTTAAATGACCTTTCAAGAAAGAATGTCGATAAATTTTCAGTGTCTTATAATTGAGCATAAAACTGACTTTATGGCCTAAATCAAAATAACAATATCCAGATACACTTGGTTTTAAATAGTTTTTGCTTACTCTTCAAGGATATATTGTGTTGAGATGTGTCTCTCTGTCAGTGCATGTACAAATTGTTCTAACTTGCCTACCATTTGAAAACACTGAGTTGGTTTTCAATCTTGTCTTTATATATGAAATATAAACTATATCCCTTGAGTTTGGAAATGAAATGTGAGATGAAAAATATGTTTTAGAGGATAAAAATAACAGCTACTTTAATGAATTTGTACCTTATTGAAACATATTTATTCCAGTCCGTTTAGAAATTCACTTTACAAGAGTGAGTGTATTCATCTAAGAATATACTATGATGCAAATATTTTAAAATCCTATCACAGAAGATGTATTTGGTTTACATTCATCTCACAGGATGGCAGAAATATTTTCTAATTAGTATATAGTACATCTTCAAGATGGTGTTTAAAATCAAATTGAAATGGAAGATAGATTACTGTTCAGAAAGATAGCAACAATAAAACCAGGCCTTTATAAGAAATCTGTATATTGTATATTAAAAATGATTTTAAATTCAAGAAATAGAATTTAAAATCATTTTTAAATTAGGAATTTCATAATTAACTGTGCTACTCAGTGGGTTAAGAATTATTTTCAATAAATATGATGAAATAATAACAGGGTTCTCTTCCTTCCATCTGCTCCGTCTTTTCTCTCTCTCCTTCTCTTCCTCCTTCCCAGAATTGATGCTGATATGTATTTCCCTTATATATCCATTCTGGAGCCACAGTTTTTGAAATTGAGTAATATATCTTTCCCACATTATTTTCTTTGAAATCAGTGGCTAATGAAGAAAACAAGAATACTAAACTAGCAAAATCAAATAAAAATCTTTAAACTATTTTAACGAAGTAAGATATGCAGTATCAAAAATAATGCTCAGAGATCCAGTTCTGAACATTTGGATTTGTGAAGCAAAGTCCCACTTACTAAATATTTGACCTTAAGCAAATTACTTTTTCTCTCAAGGAAACTTTGAAAGAGAGAATTATACAGACATTTTATAGTACATTCCTCAGGGGTATTTGTTAATACAACTGTGCATACATTTGACTGGCACGTAAGAAGACTAGATCTGGCTGTAAGTCCTAAACATACATTCCATGGAAAAATAATTTTATGTTCTGATCCTAAATATCTTTATTTGTAATTAAGACAACTCTTTCAAGAGTTTATGAAAGTTAGAAATGATTGATAAGTAGTATATATATATATATATATATTTCATACTCAAATAATTTAGCTGATATTTCCTTTTTCTCCTTTTTCATTGTTTTTTATATTGGTTCCCTTCATTATTATATTGAATATAGGAGAGAAGCTCTCCAGAGAATGTTGATGGGAGTGGTTCACTGGGGAAAGAGATATTTCTGGAAGTTGAAACATAAGTCAGACAGCATGGGAGGTGAAAAGGGCAGGTGATTGGAATGAAATCTTACTAACAATAGTAAAAGGAAGTTCAAAGGACAGTGCCATCCACAGAGAATGATATAGAAGGAAAGGAATCAAAATAGGCTTTTCTGCAAAGGAAGAAAATGGGATCAGAAGAGGTAGCATATTGGAATTTGAACTGGTAATGCTCATACTTAGATTGTAAGCAGAAGCCAATCTAATAACCTAGTGGTGGAATAGATTCTGTGAACATATCAATCAGCATAAAGATTGAAGATTTATGAGACTCATATAAGAAGTGCAAAAGCATTCACAAAATTTCAGCAGCAGGAAGACAAATAAGCAATGAAATAGAATTTTTTTTCCAATGGCTTTACCACTTGTTTGGCTAACAAAAAGAAATTAGTTATTTGATTCATCATAAACTAGATAGGCAATAGTGAATGCTTATTATACAGTTTATGCACATTTGTAAAAATCAAAGTACTTACAAATATGAATTTTAGATTAAGTATTTGGGCTATAGTTTTGATTACTTTAAAGTTTTGATTAGTAAAATTATTCAGTAATATCAAAATCATTTTGTTATCAAAGTTTGTGACTTGAATCATGATATTCTGATTTGGAATTTTAAATAGATGAGTTATTTTTATAATATAGCATAAAATGCTGTATATGTTTATTGTTGCAATTAATCTCACAAATTCAAAGAGAATAAGTTATATAAAAATTGATTGCTATTTTCAGTTTTTATTTGTGGCTAGAATCACCCCATAAGTTTGGCATTAAGTTTACTAAATCTATAAATATGTTGTGGTTTTAGTTGAAAATGGATTGTGTATGTTCGTTTAGATAATAGCATTTTATGAAGTGCAAAATAATGTCCTTCCACATTTTAAAAATCCTTCACAATTGTTGCTGGTGATTCCTCTTTTCTTCCTCATTTTAGCCTTTACTTTCAGAAGGTTTTATAATGTATCTCTTCTAAATCCTAATCTGAGAAAAGGGAAGCTATTGTTTAAAATGAATATTAGATAAACACTCTTTACAAATAGGTCCTTATCTATATATTTTTCTTTTCTCTCATAGCATTTTTTATTTCTAACACAGGCATTGTGTGTTTTTTGTGTTTGATGTCTATCAAAATGTTTAACATACATATCAGTAAATTATTTTTGAACTGTCAAATGGGTGAATAGAGAAGTAAAGGTATGAATAAATAGCAAAGGAAAGAGAATTTCCATAAAATGGGCAAATTTCTAGTCCAAAAAAATAAGAACTAAATGCAAAACATAAATTAACCAATATCAGCAACAGGGAAATCAGTACAGATGCTAAAGCCATTTAAATAACATTAAGTAGTATTATAAACAAACTTAAACCAGTAAGGTCCAAAATTAATGTTAATTATGGAGGTTCCTTGAAAGATAAAAGCACCCAAAATTCACCCAAGCAAAAGGAAACCATAAAAAATTCCCACCTCGCTTTACTGAAGAATCTGATTAAATAAATAAAAATATATGAAATAGAAAATAAAAACAATTACTATTTAAAGATGATGCACTGTCCCTGTATAAAATCCCAAAAGACACCCTACAATAGCATTATATGAGACCTAATGAGTAAATTTAGCAATGACACAGTGTACAAGAGCTATAAGAAAAGTTTAATTGTATCTCTGTATATTAACACTGAGTGGTCTCAGTCCACAACCATGGCACAGTGCAAAGGATGAGAGGTTACTCCAAGTCCATGTCCAGCTTAACCTCCAAGGAGGCCCAGAGGGGCTGCCGTAATCAAAATCCTTGGCCTGAAGTCTCGGGAAAATTGCTCTAGACTGAAGCTTCAGTGGCTTTATATTGAAAGAATTAGGAATCAAGGATAAAGAACAAAGGAAAGCCATGTGTGCACCAGTTCATGTAGGGGTAGGGGAAGGACAGGTGGTCTGTTACCTGACTCACCTTCAGACCAATCTAAATGATAAACTGAATACAGGGAGGAAAAGGCCAGAGGTCTCACTCTTTAAGGCCATGTGTTTGATCCTACTTGGACTGGTGGCCCCGTAGGCTATCTTTTAATATTTAACCATGCATTATGGAAGTTTTTGGTGGTCCCAAATCATATATTCCTCTGGCCAGTGTTACCACATATCCCCCTTCTTTGTACACAGGTTTAGAAAGAGAAGAGGGGTACTGGGCTGGCTGGAAAAAGCTCATCATGGCTTCAGCACACAGTCTCTGCAGAAATAGCATACCGAGGACTCTTAGGACTTAAATAAAAACAAAATACTCAATTGCTATAAGAATCCAAATACAAAGGTTGAGACCAGAAAACTCACCCCTAGGGTTGAGCCAGTAGATAATTATTGTTGAGATGATCTATAATAGTGTGGGAAGCCTCCATTGGAAGCTTATAAAGTTGATCCTGAAGCCAGAAACTTACTCTGTCACCGGTTATCCTCACTTGTAGGTATTTATCTAGGTGAAATGAACAAAAAGCCTATGTTCAGTTGTTTATAGCAGCCTCAGTCATAATTGTTCCATATTAAAAATGCCTGGATAAATAATCCATCGCATGTCTATGTTTTGAGAAGCTGTAAATTATTCATACAGTGGTAAAGATGAATTTCAAATATATCTTGTTTGATGAAGGAATTCTGTTTATTGCATAACATTTTGACAAATATAAAACCATAGGGACAAAAAGAGATCAATAGTTTACCAGACTTAGAGATGGAAGCGGATGGGTAACAAGCCACTGCGGAGGAGGAAGTGCCGGCAGTCAGTACAGTTTTGTATGAGATGGCAGTTGTCCAACTGTATGCATCTATCAAAGCTTGTTTTACTTTATGCTAAAAACAATAATTTATGATATGTACATTTAATTTTAGTTTAAATAATAGAAAGAGCAAAATTAATTTTAAAAGCCTGAAAAGTATATAAACATGCGCAAATATTTATTTTATACCTAAAACTTACCTCAGATGATTCAGTATGTGATGGCTAAGTGACAATAGGATTAATCTTTTAGACTGATCATTTCCTGTTTCAAGTGAATTTTAACAGTTTGAGGTAATTTAGTGATATGATAAAATATTTATTGGACAATGTAGATTTATTGACTGACTTATTTTAAACAAATATTTTACTATCCACAGTAAATGTTTTGAGTGAATCATATTTTCTAACTGACATATTAGGTTTTTTATTTGCTTTTTCTCACTATTGTATTATAAGTCTTCTTTTGAAAATGCCTTCGAAAATAAAATTCTGAATTTCTTGACTTATTTCTGGAGACTAGTGTTCTAAAATTCTGTGTATAGGTTCAGATTTTCTAAGGTAATTTGTTCTATCTTGACAAATTTTGATTATAAGCATAATGGACAAGATGATACCCTCTTCACAACAATGATCTCATTTAAATTGTCCACGATAATGCATATAGTAAATAGTTGGAAATATAACACATTTCCTTCTGTCTGCAGAGCCTAACTTTATAAACAGTGTGTCAAAGGTCTTTGCCATAGACCTGGCCGAGATCTGCAGTCGCCTGTATAAGGGGTATGGCAAAGAATGGAGTGAAAGAGAATACTGAGAATATATCCCAATGGCACTGAGAGGTCAGTGCCTCAGGACCTGCAGACAAAGGCCTCTGCCTTGGCCAGCTTTTATTACACCAGTGAGAAGCACAGGGTAGGCAGAGTGCACCTTTCCTGGAAGAGTGATGAGAGGATAGAATGAGGAACAAATTTAACATCACAAAGTCCTTCCCCACACCTGGCTGCTTGCGTTTTCCTCAGCAGTTGTTATTGTGCCCTGTGTGTGCTCTGCTGTCACCAGTGAGGCCTCAGTCATAGACTGGAGAAAACCAGGCTCCCTCATTTCAACAGGCCTGCCAGACAAGGCTGGCATGGGCTTGAGGAGACCCTTGCCTCTTTGTATAATTTGTGGTTCCCAGCAGACTCAACTCAACTGTGGACCAGGTAGGTAAATGAGCAAGTGGCGCATGCCAGAGAGAGGGCTGCGGGGAGCTGGAGGGCACTGTCTTGCTAACTGTACTGTCTTCTATGCACCGAAAGCCAGTTACTATCATGTAAGAACACAGGATTTGCTTATATTGTTGATGTTTAAAGCATCAAATTTTGCAATTTTCGAATGTATTGAACACAAAACACCTCTCGGGAAAATCTGGTCCTGAGTTCACCAGTTTGTGCTCCTAGTAGCAAATGCCTCAATCCAATATGATTCATGCTTTGTTTTAATTAATATGTTGGAGGAAAAAGTGGCAAATAAAATTCATGTGGCAACATGACTGCCCTAAGAGGCATAGTTTAATAGCAATATGTTAATATCTATGTTCATTTTGTTGTGTCTGAGAAATAATAATATAATAATAATAATATACTGCTCCTTATTTATTTTACTGGCCACACGGTCATAATAAAGGAGTATCTCTGCTTCGCTTGTGTGAATCATGTATTCTTATTTCCTTTTACTATGACTAAAGTGCTTTTCCGAGCCAGCTGCAGGAAGCACACTGAAATCCCATTAATTTATTCTGAAACCGCATTTCTGTCCTCACATACCACTGTCTCTTACTATTCAGCTTCAGTAGTTGAGAAGGGAGCTAAAGATAGACTTGATTTTCAAAAGTCTACATTGAATAGAGAGTGCATATCTGAAATGTGTCTGGAGTGGAATAGCTGCTCACTGGAAATACTTGCAGAGCTGTGAAGTATGCAGGGATCCAATTCCTTCCCCTGAGATTGTGATTTAATAGACTTGGGTGAGGCCTAGGAATCAGAGTTGTTAAAAACTCCCCTGGTGATTTGAGTGCAGCCAAGGCTGAGAAACAGTGGTTTAATGTAGGTTTTCCAACATAGTATTTGATGTGCAATACCAGCACAGACATAGTTCTTACTTAGTATAATTTCTAATTCTATGGCAGCAGCATTTTGATGTATCTAGTCAATGTTCTGTGGTGTTCTTTTGGTTTTTTAACTTTCGTGGGAAGTGGCAGATATCCTACTGAGATGCTGTTGGCTTTAAAATTAAAAACTGCCTAATCAAATTTGAGACAATAAAGCCTATTTCCTGCATCTCATTCTTTTTATAGACTATAACCTCTTTGAAGAAAAGAACTATGTCTCTGTTTTCCCTACATTACTTATCATGACAGATACATATTGTCTAACAAGAGAGGATCCACTCATTTCTGATAGAACAGAAAAGTGAACCAAACTAAGCATAGTCAAGCCTGTGAAGGTAGCTTCTTTCTCAGCAAGCTTCTGAAAGCTAAGACTATGTACAAGAACGCATGTGTCTAAATTATTGACTTTTTTTTGCCATTTCATGATAGATGTTGATATGCATACATCACTAACAGAAGCATTGTGATTTTAGAAAATCAACCCTCCTGACTTTCACGTTATCTCTGATGATACCTGGCAAATTAACCATGGATCAAGGCCTTTGTCCATATACTTTAACCAGTGTAGTTGTCTTAGGACATACGAGCCTACATTCTTTTACGGAAAGCAATGCAACTTTTCATGCCATGTCACTCATTTTCTTTTTAGACTTTTCTGCCTAAGGAAAGTTAAAATTAGACAAATGGAGTAAAAATCTGTCTGATTTAATAAACTAAAATTTTTATGCAACTGAGTCTTTTAGAATTAAATGTTTAGATTGTTGAATTTTTCTTCAACTGTGTTCTTATTTAATGTGCCTTCTAAAGGTATGGGCAGTGTTCTTTCCACTTCATCTAGAACACGACAAAGTGGAAAAGGTTTCATTTCCACGTGGAACATTCTGGATCCTCCCGGGTATCTGATATCATAGCTGTCTATTTTTTGGTTCCTGTACTGGTGACTATGATGAGGCTGATTTTCCCATTTTGGCACTGGATAAAACATTCCTTTGGTTGTGGTCCATCATTTATTTTCAGATGCAAATTCACCATTCACATTTCTTAATACCAGCTCTCTCTCCTCAGCTGGCTCTAGGAGCAGAATTTTCATACCACCATTGTTTTCAAGCATCTCCAAATACATTAGATACTTATAAAGATTTCCAGGTACCCTGAAGTTATTTCTCCAAGACAGGGTTGAGTGGGTAACTAGGACTGTAGCGTCCAAATCTTTAATCTCCCTAAGTCTCTCTTGTTCTTTTTGCAAGCTACCAAAACAGAAGAGAAGGATTAGTAATGCTGGATTTCTTATCCTAACACTTCTTTACCAAACTATTTCATGTCCAAGTAGTTCTAGTGCTATATATCCTACATTGAAGGTCTTTAGAAAATCCTCCCCTTAACTCTACAAAAATCTATCTTTTGAGACTATTTGCTGGGTACACAGCTTAGGTATGATGTTTAACCTTTTAGTCAAGACCTTCCTTCTCCTGTTCTGAAGTATAATGCCAGCTCATTCCCAAAATTATCTCTTTCAGAATAAATGACATGTAAAATTATTTTGCATAGTTTTTATGTCTTTTATATATTATTTTTCTCTTCCTTTAAATCAGTAGTTCAACTGAGAATATGTATTTTATTATTAACTCTAGTGTCCTTATCACTCAGGTTATAGCATTTTGCATAGATGAAAAATAATTAAGTTTTTTTTCTCCCATGAATTCACTTATATATGTGTGCATAGATGGGTAGATGAATTGGATGAATTGAAAAATGGGTAATGTATGCATGTATGGTTTGCTGTACAAGCGTTCATGTAGATGATTTCATCAGTTAACTTTTCAGCTCTGTACTAAGGAAAAAAAGAGAACATGATAGAAGGAGGAAATAAAATGACATAAATATCAATCCCCAAGATTAGACTTCTGCAACCTTGTATATGCTCCAATATTAAAATATAAACTTTAGGATATTTAATACTTAAAATTTGTTAAAATTGCATATGCATGTTATGTGTTTATAAATGTGAATGCATACTTAATAATATAATTGAAGAAGAAAAAAAGTAGAATATTGTATCTGGGTAAGATCAAATTTTATTTGGCTATTATGCTTTTATCTACTTTACATGTTTTCTAACATTCTCATATTTTTATATATGAGCATATTCTAAATAGGCAAACATTTATTTTCCTCTACCTTGAAATGTTATCAACTTTTCATCAAGAAATTAAGGTGAATTCCTAAATGGATATTTCTTTTTAAATTTCAATATTAATCACTAGTCATATCTTTTAAAATAGTTATTAAAATATGACATAAACCCTAGTATTCCTTATCAGAGAGTAAACTCTGTAGAGAATTTCTTGGGGAAGAATGCAGTGTATATATAGAAAAATAAAATCTGTCAGAAAAGTGGGCCTATTTTTATATTTCTCCAAGTAAATAAGAAAATATCTATATTTCTGCTTTTTTCAGAAGTGAGCTGGCTAATCTTATGTAGTTTTCTTATTAAAATTATAATACAATATTATTGTTTAAGACACTGACTTTCTTCTGTCAATGAAAAGAAAAAAATTAAGATTATTCCAGAAATGTATAGATCACATATCAAATTTTACTCAGAAGTGATTTATTTTGTGTGCATAGTGTAATCTGTTAGAGAAAGAGACTCATAATGGGGATTCTGACGGACCACTTCTGCAGCCATATGGAAAAGAAATATCCTTAGCTGATTCATTACTATCTAAGGAAGACAGAACATGACTTTACAAACCAAATTCTTCCTCTGCACTGGACACAGGTCAAACTAGTGAAGGAGCCACACTCTCCCATAGACATGAAATAGATGATGCTGACATTTCCATTGGTTTAATGAGAGTATGGCAGCAGAGTGCTGCAGAATGAGGCGCTTTGTCACACTGGACCGAGGGCTATTTTTAAACAGCGTGGGTTGCCTTTTATATTCATCCTACCTAATAGTAGGAGGGATGCAGTAAGCGCCTGAGCACAGAAATAGAAAAGAGAAATGAAAACAGCTCAGATGTGATCAGCACCTAAGTCCCTTGTATCTCAGCGATTCTTCATTTTACTTTAGAAGATTGATTTTGGATTTTGGATTTGGGGATTTTTGTTTTGTTTTGCTTTGCTGTTTAGGTACTGTGATTTTCTCTTATTTAGGTAACAATAATCTTAGAGTTTATTCCAATAAATGACCTGTTTTGTGATTATGTTCCTTTTTTATGCCTAAAGTTCAAGGAATTCATACTGGTTTGACAATCTTTATTATTAGTTCTGATAGAAATGGATATGGCATCTAGTGGAGATTTTAATTTTTTTTAAATTTGCTGTACTTTTCTCACAAGTATAGTTAAAGATTTTTAGAGTGTGTGTGTGTGATCAATGCTGCTGGATCAGTTTTGCTTTTAATGGTGCATACTGATTTTTTAAATATGTGAATATATGTCCATCTTATGAGCTTTCATGAAGACTTTTTATTTTGTGGAAGTGAAACAATTAAATTGAACGCTAAGACACTAAAATACTTCCATGAGTTTCTGGAGGGGATAAGAAGGTGAGATACATTAAAAGAGTCTTATCCTAACCTAGCTTACCAATAACTAACCACATGAGTCTTTGAAAGTGATTTGAACTGTGTTTGTTTTAGTTTACTAATTGGTAAAATGGCTATTAAGTACAAGATTACTGTACAGTTTTACAAGAAAACCACTTAGAGTAATACCCGATTCATTATAAACAGTCAATAGATGTTAATGTTTTAATTAAAAAATTATTTTTATACTAGTAAGCATGTCAGTTTACTAACTTGCAGTATGAATTTAAGGAAGTAATTCTCACATAAAATTCATTTTTCATTTCAATAAACTAGCAGTAATTTCTTGACTATTATATCTCTAACAATTTCCACATAAAATAAGGTATAATTTATAATTGTGATGATTTTATGCAAAGTATTTCATATTTTAAGCAAAAAATAAACTAAACTCCAAGTGTAGATATTCTACTGTGAGATTTCAATGAAGTCACTGTATTTACAATGTGTTCTTTTACTCTAGAGTTAAGCTTTAACTATTATGTGTTATAACGAGAAATGTAAGTTCATTAAAATGGAATATTTATTCATGAATACAAAATTTAAATTACTCACCTTTAATGAAAGACTACTATAGTAAAGATGATTGTATGCAATCTATGTTGTAGTTTTGTACTCTGTAAAGAGTGATCTATCTTCCTGAGGATGAAACATCAAATAATTAGCTTATTGTAATTGCTATTAATTTCTAAATTAAAACACCACCAAATTTAGTGATTTAAGATTAAAGTAATTATTGCCCTTGGCAGTAGCAATTAAAGTCCTGTTTTCCACAGCCACACAGTAACATCACAGCCACAACTACACATTAGAATTGAGCAATTAATGAAGTCTTACTCTTTACCTCTTGAAGAGTGGAGTTTTAAAGAGTATGTGGACATAGTTTAAAATGTCCACATTGACCAAGTTGAGTTAGCTAATGCAAAGATGATTTTTAAGGGAATGTGATAATGTGTGGCATTGTTAGAAAACTGTAAAGAATGCATCTTAGTTACATAAAAAATTCATGGAATAAATAATGTCCCAGTGTCTTAGCATTAAAATTTAGCAATATAATACTTTTAGATGTTGCCAGGTTTATACTAATTGTAGAAAAATCTTAAGTGATAAATACATATAAAAATACAACAATGACACTTTTATATGTTCTTGAGTAGGAAAATGTAATTGAACTCGACATACTTTACCAACAAAAAAATCCATAGTACAAACAGTGAGTATGAAGAATATGCAAATACTAATCATTCCTGATAACTCTTTCCCTCACTAAACATTAGTGTGGCATTAATCAGGTTCATTTCTGAAATGTGAGCATTCTCTGTGCAGAGCTATAAAACTAGGTATATGTTAAATTTATTTGTTACTATATATTATGACAAATATAGTCAATTTTTATTTGCATATCTTTTATTTGTATTATGGTAGTTTTATGGTAGTGGTCTTTCATAAGTGATTTTTATTATTTATTTTATATTATATATTATATATTAGTGCATATTGTGATGCACAAAACTTTTCAATAATCAGTGTTACTTATACACTTCCATATGTGTGTGTATATATATATATATATATATATATATATATATATATATACACATAGAACATGGATAAGCTTTTATATGTTAATTGTTGCATTACAGCTATTTCTTTGTCAGCCTTGAGCTTTTTAATGTCAGTTCTGGGCTAGAGACATCCTGAAGTACTAGACACTTTTTTAGTTATGGTGGCCTGTACTTCCTGTTTGCTGCATTTTCTAGAATTCCCCAACAACTTTCTTTCTTCTCAGGCCCTTGATCTCTTCTACATCTGTGAGTAATATTTCTCCTGGCCGCCAGGTACATATAGGTGAGCTTCTTATGCTGTGCCCTCCCGTGTATCTCCCGCTTGTCAATTTTACCCACCCCAGCAGATAGCCTCCACGCATACTTTTTGTGTCTCTGCGGACTGCATGATTATCTCCATAAAATAGTACCTGGCTTCCTCTAGAGCAAGTAATGAGGCACATTGAAAAAATGCCAAAGGCATGCCATCATTTTAACCACTGGCCATAAAGATCAGTATGAGTGTCGATTACATAAAGAAATGGACCCCAGGAGGGAGGGCTTATTCTGTCCATCAGGGATGAAAAGCCACAGTCCCTGAGCCCTGTGGTATCAGGAAGGTACAGATATATTTCCATCCCCGCCGGCACCAAGATGACAAGCAGCAGCATAACCTTTAACACTTCTGGCCGGGTCTCAGATCCCACCTGTTCAGTCCACTCATCTGTCTCTTCCTGCCTGTATTCTCAACATAACCTACAGATCACTCCACATATTCTGAGCATAAAGAATTCTCTCTGGTAAATTCCTTAAATTCTACTCCAAATCGAGTTATTTACCAGAATTTTTATCTGTACAGGTCACTATCTTCCTAAAAAAACTTCTCCATCAAGCCATTAAAATAACATTACCATCTCTGTAATTTGGCTCTCTTAATTTCCATGTTGAAAAGCACATATCATACGACAAGGAATTGCTTGCTAAATCGGTATGAATAATTATTTCCAAAAGAGTTCTCTCAGGTAAAACATAGTTTTAAAGAATTTTATTTTATCCTGTTAAGAATCAACTTTAGCCTCATAAAAAAGGATGAGCAAGTAAGAAAAAAAATTAACTGTAATGTTAACAAATGATTAGAAAATAGAACAAGGTTGAGTATAGGCAAGATTTTGTACTGCAGAACTAATAATTTCTGAAAATTTTTATGGAATTTCCAATATTCTATCTATATAATTTTTTTTACAATCTGTAGGAATACGATAAGTAATCAAATGTCATAAGAATTAGTAGTACCAACTTTAATTGTTGATCACTAATACAATCTTTCTGAGTGATTTTTCCTCAGTAACCTTTTATTTCTATCACCCCACCCACTATTAGCAGTGTAATTATTACAAATAGCTAACGTCGGAGTGCGTGGCTGATGAGATCCTATGCTGGAATGCAACACAATCTTCCCTCACCATCTCCTGCTTGTAATTAGGGCCTATATCTTGCTGTATATTTTTAACTTTCAAATTATTTATGTATATTTGGATGTTACAAATTTTGTGGGAAAAAAATCCTCAAAAGGTGTGAATTAGAAGGTCAATAATGAGACATATACCGAGTCATAAGCTAGTGTTAGAAAAACTTGTGAAGTGCGTTGCTCTTGCATTTCTTCTAACACAGTACCCTTCTGCATCATGTCAGCTTGCCCCCAACACCTAATTATTTCTGTGGAGTCATGCATCAAATCCCATTATGAAGGATGTTGAATTATGTAAAAAGTGCCTGGTAAATTATATTATCATCTATATAGAGTTATAAGAATGTGAAATATTTAATTTTAAAGTCACCACTTAAGTATTAGAGGGCAGGAAAGCCTTCCTAAAGTACGTAGTACGTGACATGTTTAAAGATTGAAAATAATAGCTAATGTTTCTTGAGCTTGCATACAACAATACATGCTTTATGCTAAATGCTTAAATGTTCTGTCTTCTGTTTCAATAATGCTTTAATGTTCTGCTTCAATAGTGCTATACTGTTCTGGGTTTACAGTGTGGTAACGCAATGCCTAGGCAAGTTACACTGTGCTATCTACCTCCTAAGTACAGCGTTGGGAGACGGACAGATGTCATTCACCTCAGACCTTTGATCCCAAATGCAGCTGGATAACAGTACCAAGTGACCAACATTGAAACACAGCAACTGTTTTCCTCTGAGGGTTGCTCTACCTGCTGCACTCTCTTTCCTACCAGAAAGGATTCTGTGACCTTTCTGTAGCCCTGGCTCCACCAAATGCAGTTTTGTCCTTGTTTTGTGCTGCTTGACATTACTCTCACCTCATACTTCTTTTATCTTTCATTTCATGGTAGCTTATAAAGCTTTAAGGGATTTATTTCTTCCTTTCTTTTCTGAATGTCAGTGCTTTCAGTCTCCTCTTTTCTAAGAAGTGCTGACGTACTTTGTGTAATTCTTATAAAGGAAGATCTGGGAGTCTTGTTTCTTAGATTTCTTAAATTTCCATTTCCAGCTCTCTGCCTACCAGAAAGTATGGTTTAGCTCCAGGTAGATGATTGTATCAGTTCTCTGTAGTTCTGGTTCACTCTTTTTTCCAGCTTTCTTTGTAGTGGAATAATTTTTCTTGTTCAAATGTGTTATTTCTTGTACTGTTTCTGTCAAATATCTTTACCAAAATAAACAAAAAAATGCTATAAATATAATAATTTTGAATTAATTTTATGTAAATTTATTTGCAAGTGTTTATATCAGAAAAGTCATTCTGGGAATCAAGAGAGGGGATTTTTTTTTTCTTAAATTCTTTGGACACTTCAACCAAAAAGCCAGCATAAATTTTTTTGTTATCAGATTATGTTTTAGTTCAGATACTTTTTTCTGAGATCATGGCCTTGTAAGGTAGAAGAAACATTATTATTTATTAATAGTAACTCAAATCCAACCAATTTAGCTGATTCAAAGTAGGACACAGGATAGAGAGAAAGTCAAAATGACATATATACAAAATTGCTACTGGAAGGATAATGGTTAAGTTACCAATTTTCATACTGCCAAAGAATCTTAGAAATGCATGTCTGGAATGAATTTGATCTAGAGAGACAGACGTGTTTGTCACCAGCATTTTTTTTTTTTTGGTAGTCCATTTCTTCAGAGTAGGTGAGATGGTAAATAAAGTAGGAGAACCAATAGAAGATAAGTAAATGGAAGGATCAGGTATGGAAGAAGAAATCTGGCAGGGGTCATGGAGTCAGAAGCAAAATGAGAAAATAACATGCAGTGTGGAGCGTGGTTAATCATGTTGTTGCTTCCTAGATGTCAAGTAGGAATAGCAGATTCTTGCGTTAAATTAAGAGCTCAGGGATGAGTTTAAGAAGGACCCTAAACATATATTACTGGTTCACAAAAAGGGTTCTCAGAGTGCTCTTGGAAATCTGCTATTAATACCCTTGAGCATCATAAAGCCTGCTGACTATATTTAGGCCCTTTTGTCCTAATAAAACAAAAATAATCTATAAACAAAGCAAGAAGAATATCACCAAAAGAGTAAGAACATAAATTTCCAGTATTTCTCTTAATTAATATCAGGCATTTCAATGCATTATTTATTATGGTAGAAAGTATTTTTTCTAACCTTGTTGATAGTAGATATATATTTTCCTTCATAAACTTTATTTGGTATAGTCTAAGAGTCATACATTTTTAACTGCTAAAATATTATTTGTTAATTGCAGTGACATAATGATACCCAAATTTATCTATGTTTAAATATGCATAGTTAGTCTGATTTTTTTTTATGTAATCAATGCAGTAGACTATAATGTTTTTCATTTAGGTTATGAACTGCTAGTAGACTTTACAGAAATTAGTTTGCTGAGAACCAAAGTATCTGAAAAGCTGCCATGGTTGTGAAATTTGTTGTATTTCTTAAACAAGGAGTTTCTAAGGAAGACACTGCAGAGAGAACAGAGACATTGATATGAATGTGATTAGTACATTCGAAGATTGTATTAGTTTGTTCAGGCTTCTATAGCAAAGCAGCACTAATGTGGATTAAATGAAAGGATTTATTTAAATAAATAATGTGGATTAAATGAAAGGATTTATTTAAATAAATCATAGTTCTGGAGGCTGTCTGAGGGTTAGCCCCTTTCTGAAGGGGTGAGGGAGTGGACCCCATACCTTCCCAAGCTTCTGATGGCTTGCTGTCATCAGGGATGCTCTTTGGCTCCCAAAGCATCACCCTGATCTCTTTGCCTTAATAGCATGTTCTGTGCTCATGTGTGTTCATGTATATTGTGTATCCAAATTTCTACCTTTTTTAAGGGTACCATTCATACTGATTCCAAGTCTCAATTCAGTATGGCCTCCCCTTAACTGATTAAATCTTCAAGAGTCTGATTTCTAAGTTGGATCAAAAATGAAACTCATTAATCTTTATAACCAATGTATACTAATAAAAATATATTAAAACACAAAAACCAGGTCATAGTCTAAGGTACTACAGACTGGAAATTTGACATATTAGTTTGGAAACAAGCAATCTATAGCAAAAATCAAAGATGAAAGATTTTATTGAAGCTAAATTTTCATGTAGAAAATAATTTATAGAACATTAGAGTTACAGTTGTGATCAAAAGGGGGAGATTTGGTAGTTTAAATACATATCTGGCTTGATCTTAACGACAATGAAAACTAGTCTTTAAGAGTTATTACCCCCAAGACCTTTCTCTGGACATAGTGTTAAATAGAAGTGTACTATATAAAACAGACAGAAGCACAGTTGTGGTAGGATTTGAGAGCTACCAGTGTCTACATCTCACAATCCATACATCTCCTTGAGTGTGCTAAAGAACGTTAGGGGGCTCGGAGAAGAACTTGAAAACATCCACTTCAGAAGATCCACTTACAGCTACAGTTATACATTTAAGAATTGCAAAACAGAATAGATTATTGCAATAGTTTAGACATGAAATAGGATGCCATGTTGAGGAAGCACCAGTGAAAGAAAAGCAGTGAAAGCAAGCTGTACAACTCATGTAATATTTGATGAGCCCTAAGAGGATGATAGCAGAAGGAGAAAAAGAAATGTGGTTAATAATATTAATTGTTGCAATGTATTGTCTCCATTTCATGTCATGATATGTCCTGCTTGTCTAAATTTATTAAACTAATTCACTGCAGTTTGATTTGAACTTTAAAAGAGATAGAAATCTTCACCTGAAAGCTGGAGAGTTTGAATTAGTATAATAATATTCTGTTATGGTATGTGTTTCAGTGTCCGCCCAAAGACTTCTGCAATCATGGGTGATGGGTTTAGTCAGAGGTGACTAAATCGAGAGCTTGTGATTGATTCTTGGTCCAGTACTAAGATTAAGGGTGTGAGTGTTACATCTGCCCAAGGGTGGGTAACCTCCATACAGTATAAGGGACAGTAAAAGGCTTGTTCATCTCTCTCTCTCTCTCTCTCTCTCTCTCTCTCTCTCTCTCTCTCTCTCTTCCCTTGCTTTTGTTTTCATTTTTGCATTTGTATTTTCTGTCTTCTATTCTCATGAACTGCTTCCTTTCTGCCTTATGTTAGTTACCGTGCCTTGGAGCCAGCCAGTTATGGATTGAAACATTTACAAACTGTGAGCTAAATAAACTTTTCTCCCTCTAACTTTGGGTGTCAGGTATTTTTGTCTCAGCAATGAGAAAATTAACCTAGACATATCTCAATTAACCTAGACATATCTCAACAAGATTATTCACATTACATGTGACAGAGTCTCCATCTTTACAGTTTCAGGAACCCAGTTTTCTTCAGCTGAATTCTTCCTCAGAAAATTATCACCATATGTACCTAATGGGATCCTAAATACATATCTGAAGACAGGTTAACAGATAACCTTCAGTTCCTCCAAGTTAACTCCTGAGTTGTTGCTTTGCTGTGTCTTTCCTTGTTTTTCACAAGTGAGTCACTTCACAGTCACTTGCTGGGGTCTTCGAGCTCTTCTGAGGATACTCCGCAGGGGATCCGTGCTCTTTAGATGCTATCCCCTTCGGATTGCTTCTCCTCTGCTTAATGGTTAGACAAATACATTTGTTTCTACTGTGACTCTATGCAAACACTCCAGAAAAAACTTTGTATTCTGTTAGATTTTCTTCTAAATAACAATATTTATAAGAAAACTTATGGTGGAGATCAAAGTACTAAAAAACTATGCCATTTCATTAATACAGCATTTACAGATGTTGTAATTATTAAAAGGTTATAATTCTAATAAAAATGGTTGCTAGTTTTAAAAGGCACGTTAACTCCCTGATAAAATTTTCAGTGAATAGAAAAGAATTTTTTAAAACTTCAGGATATATATATGTATATGTGTATATATATATGATATAGTCTAAAGTAGAGCTAAGATATCTGAGCTACAGATTCAGGAAAAAAATTCCAAAAACTTTAGGAAACTGCACACCAAACAGTTGCAATTCAAAGCATTTGGTTCAACTTCCCTGGGAGAAAAAGTATTAGGAGAATGAGCATGGTGTGCTGTATTGTATTCTTTCACAGTGTGCTGCCTTTAGCTGGGTAGCATACTTTACTTTCAGAATTAATGCCAGATGGCACAAAACATTAATGTATTGGGAAAAATTGTGTAATAAAATCATTCTTCTGTTTACTAAGGGTATAGAGACTTTTATTTCAGTAATTCCCACTAAATCAGTAATTTCTTACTTGTGCTTTACATCTATGAATTCTGTTAATACTATAACAAATGATGTGACAAATCTTTTTTTTTTTTTTTCTTTTTGAGACAGGGTCTCGCTACGCAGTTCAGGCTGGCCTTGAGCCCACTTGATCTTGAACTTGCAACGATCCTCCTGCCTCAGCCTCCCGGGTGCTGGGATTACAGGTGTGAGCCACTATGCCTGGCTTACAAATCATATTTACTTGGTCTTTTTTTTTTTTTGTTCATGTTGTAAGACATCTACTGCCCTAAGACTAAAGCATGAGTTACAAAGACTAACAAAAAAGCCTACTGAAGGATGTCTTTAAAACAATCTCTGTTTACAGTAATTTTGTTGAGAGTTTGTACGTACTTAAGATTTAACCTAGGGTCTTTGCCCTGAGCTACAATTCTAGCCCTTTTTAATATTTTTTTTTGAGTCATTACCTTGCTAAGTTTTCCAGCTTGGCCTCATATTTGCAGCTCTCCTGCCTTAGTCTTCCAGAGCACTAGGATTATAAACTTGAGAAACCATAGCCTGAACATTTTTGTTCATTAAGCAAGATTTAATCTTCAGTGTTCTCCTTCATCAAAAAGGGGCTCCTTCTTTCCTTCATTAAATAAATATGTTTCAGGTAAAGCTGGCCAATGTAGCTTGAGCATATTTGAATTTGTAGTAGTTGTTTGGTGTAGGATTTCTACCCTATGTTCAAAACTGCATGGCTTCACACGCACATTGTTTGGAAACTTATGAGACTCATGTTTTCTGCTAACAATGATATCATTAAATATTCACCAGATACCTGTTACGGCCTTAGCACTGTAGATGACACCCAGAGGTACAGAAGTTGAGCTTTATTCCAATTCACCCAACAACTTAACGCAATGCGACTAACACATTGTATTGACAACAATGCTGAATTTATACCATAAATGTCATGTTTAAGGAATGTTCATTTATTATTCTGACTTGACTGATAGGTGATCATTTTCTCCAGCTATCTGAAAGAATGTGTCCTTTTCTTGAACTGCATAGATTTCTCCTCATCATGTTAGGTCCGTAAAAGTTGTCAATGGTTATTTTTTCACTACTCACTTTCAACAGTGGTTATATAACGAGAAGGTTTATGAAAAATAGGGATAGAGATCACATAATACCTGAGAGAATCTTCTGAGACTTGATCCAGGATCAACTCCCAACACCTTCCTTCAGTAGTTTTCCTAGATCAAAATATAAGACAAATAAAATAAAATACCGTCTTCATAAATTCAAGAATTCATAGAAATTATTGGAGGAAAAATAAAAAGAAAATACATCAGTCTGGAAAATTCTAAAAGTTTTTTTTAACAAAGTCACATACTAGGATATCACTCATTAATCACAGAGGAAATTTTGTAACTAAAATCTGTTAGCTCTAAAGATGGCCACATCTCTGAGATAAATTTACAATATAGGAAGTGACAACTTATACTGTAGCTTCAATTCCCTGTGCATCCTTGTCAGTGTCCTTATGCTTTGGGAACCTTCTAGTCTTAGCAATAATACCTTATGAGATATGCTTCTGGTTTTGTGTTGCATTAAATGCCTAGCATTATATGATGGTTTGTCTAGACCAGCGGTTTGACTTTATTATTACTCCTGGCACTCAGGAAACATTCAGGCAACCACATCAGCAGATCTATAACCTAAGCAAGCATATTTGATAACAAGAGAGCTGCTTAAAGAGAGCTACTTAAAGGGATTCCTGCCAGCACGATATCTGCCACAGTCTCCATGAATTGTTCTTCTTTGGCTGCCTCAGACAAATCCTCTCCCAAACTGTTTCCAGTTTCCAGTGGTTCCTTATTCATTGTGGTTAGCAAACAGCCAGGTAATACCTCAGTGGTGGAGGAGCATCAATATGATTTAGAATGCCTTTCATGAGTGAGGCTAAAGAAACATGCCTAAGCCTATTTCTCCTAAATATCTGCTATTATTCCTCTAACTGTAACTTTACTTTCTATATGAAAATTGTAGTTGTAATTTGAATGCAGAAATTTGAAGGCTGATATACAAAATTGCAGTTCCTCACCACTACTTAACTGACTAGACATGTCCACTGTAAGCAAAATGTCATTAACAGGCTAATGTCAACAATGCAAACACAATTTACATTTCAGCATTGAGGTTTATAATCACTCTTTGATACCACTTTATTTCAAGATGTATTTGGAAGAAAATACTTTTAATTCGATATGTTGTTTTGATTGACTTGTAAGTATTCATAATAGTTCCAAGATATTATGTGCTTAAATTTAAGTTCTTACTAACACAACCATTGCATTTTTAATAACAGTTAATAGCCTGGAACTTTTGTGGAAAACTTAATTTTACTGACATTTAAAAGTGAGGGTGGATGTGCCGAGGATTTAGCTCAGCAGCATAAACGCCTGCCTGGTATGTGCGAGGTAGTGAGTTCAATACCCGGTACAAAAAAAAAAAGTGATGGTGGAACTAAAAAAGCAGATCAGCACTAAATTAAAAATAGCATCAGAAAGGTTAGCACCTTTTTCTTAAGAATAAAAATATCTCTTTGGCACATATAGATGCAAGTATCCTAGGCTAAAAAGTACCGCAAGTTGTGTATCGCTAAAATAGAAAACATACAATTTTTCACATTTAAATATAAATTTCTCCCATCTTTATTGAAAAAGGCTTTATAGAGAAGACCTAATGTTTATTTTTTCAACTTTTCTCTTTTCTGTCTACTCATTCTTCTCTGCTTTATTTTCATGCTTGCCTTCTTCTCTTAATTTCAAACTCTTCACCAAACCAGTTGTGAAGGGATAATTCTAATGAACTTTCTTGACTACTATTTTTGTTGCTGGGACAAAATACCCAATACCCAAAATTAAGGGAGGAAAGGTTTATTAAGCTCATAGTCCTTAATCAGCTGGCTCCAAGGCAGGATGGCTTTGTAGAGGAACAATAGCTCATGGTGGTAGAAGACAGTAAAAGCAGCAAGAGAAAAAAGGGGTGAGCACAGAGAGAAGACTCTTTCTGTCCCTTATGTTGTATGTAGGCCACTCACTCTAGGGTGGATGCAGCAACTCTCACCCATAATTCTAGCTTTGGACCATGAATCAATCACAAACTGTAGAAGCCTGCACCCATGACTGCATGAGGCTTTGGGGAGACATTCAGACATAAACCATAACAGGAACTTTTAGAGAATGAAATTATCTTGCACACTTCCCTCATACACCTCCATCAAGGTAGAGCATTTTGTTTGATTGTTGTTTTAAATAATATTCATCTATTTTTAAAATACTCCTGGATTCCCAAAATTAAATAATAACATAGAATGATTTTATAATAAATTGACATTTTAAAAATTATAAGCATTAGGTCAGGTGGTAGCATATTGTATGTACATAAGAAGCAATAAATAATAGTGGCAATCATGTCATTTTCATTAACACTCATGGAATACCTAACATTCAGTGCTGAGGATATTACACTCCAAAGCAACAATGTAATCATCATTTAGTGTATTGTGTTTTATGTGAATAGATGTATGTATGTTATTACAATTATTCTACTAGCCATAATACTACAACAGTAGCAACAATGGAACTATAGATAATAGTGTCTCATTTTAGTTAAATGGCTACTGAAATTCACATAAAAGTAATATTTATTCTAATCTTAATACCTACTGGTGGCATTTCAGTACCTTATTATCTCCATTTAATTGATGAGCAAATTTAGGTCTACAGAGTTCAATTAATTTTCCAAGGTCACACAACAAATTAGATTTCAACATAGATCTCTGAAGATGATTTAATAGTTATAATTATTAAATTATTTAGCCATGTCTTTGATTTTCCCATGTAAGGTGCAAACAGCTCTAGAGGCTGGGGTGGCTGAGTGCAGTGTCCTTCATGATAAACAGACCTACATTCCCATTCCTGCTCTGCTATTTCCAATCTGTGTGACAAAAATAATATTTAACAATAGAAGAAAACACTGTGAAATAATTTAAAATGGACACAAATTGGTGTTTTCAATTTTAAAAACTTGTATTTTCTAAACACGCTATCCCTGTCTTCTTATGTGATTCATCCTCTGTATCATTCACTACACTGGAGCTGTTTTTGCTCCCTATACATTGTAAATAACTGATACTCATGCCAAAAATTATTTTCTATGAAAATATTTTTCTACCAGAATTCTTGGATTTTCTTCCCCTTCACTGGATCACTAAAGCTTTGGATTTATGTTAAAATTCGTTTCATTAAAAATAAAATAAAAATTCATTTCATTATTATTGTGAGTTGTGTTGAGGGTGAATTTTTAGAACCCTTGTGATATTTATTCCACATTAATTAATGTGGTAAATAAAATCATTGATAAATGTTATTTTATATTTGTATGAGTGTTATGGTCATATTGTCTTCTAAAACTTTTTGTATATTCAGAACATTTTAGTGACTTTTACTAACAGAACAGTTCTATGCACTTCTCAGTTGTTAACCTTAGAAGTCAGATATACCATCCTCTGGTTTCATAACATCCTTTTAGAGGATTCTTAACAGATGTGCTCAGTTTAGTGTACCATAGAAAGCCCAGACTATGGTTGTGGTTAAAATAATGAACTTAGGATCTCTAGTTTTGTGGCTGTGAGCAAATCACTTATATTTCCTCTTCCAGAGATAATAACCTCTGCCTTGTAGGATTATTGTTGGAATTGATGGCAGCAGTGGAGAATGGCAGCTAGCTGTAAGCCAAGCACTCAATGATCAGAAGTTATCATTATTATGGAAATTTCATGTCTGCCACAGTGGTTCATTTCACTGCTCAACAGTGCTAATACGTAGAAGATATTTCTTATGGAATGCTGATCTTGCTTATTGTAACATTCATGTCCCAGGCTGGTTGCCTGTTTTACTTGGTTTGGCTTTGTTTTATTTTCCACATGACGAGCATTCGAATTTTTGAAAACACCTCCTACTTTTATCTAAGTATCTTCTTCAAGTAAATTATGGCTTCTTCCTTTATCTGTTTTTGCTATAGAAGATTTTATGTCTTCTTTACCTTCCTAAGTGTCCTGTAGTTAGTTGGTAAAGGTCATTCTCAAAATACTGTTCCTGAAACTAAACACTAAACAACTAATTCTAGGTGTGATCTGAACTGAAATACAAAGCATGTATTTCTAGGACTTCAACTCAAGCATTCACAGGATTTACTAATAATAACATTATGCTATTTTTTTTTGCTATTTTTTAAGCTGAATTTGAGCTTAGAGCTAAAGTTTAACTTTTATTTGGCAATTCTCTTTTTCTTTAACTTGAAAATTTGACATTTTGAACTAAAACTTGGAAGTTTTTATGTACCATTTTTGAGAATATTGCTAGCCAATAATACTTGGTAAAGCATGTGGAATTTTCAAAAAAGTGTTTAAAATTTTATATTAGGATAAGTTTTTAGTGCATCTTTATTACATTTATCATGAGGAGTTGATCCATGACCATAATACATCTTAATTATTTTTACTTTCCATAAACCAGATACTATATGAAGTGCTGTATTATGTCATTTTATACACTAAGCAATCTTCTAAAGTAGTAACTTTTGTGCACTTAGATCAAGTATGAAAAGTACATAACATTTCCATTTGGCAAGTAGAAAATATTAATAAATGTTAAAGGTTATTCAATAAATGTTAGAGGTTCTCTTCAACCTTGACTCACTTAATCTGTAATTTAATGTTTCCCTAATTATGGCGATAGAAAATTGTACCACTAGGTGACCAGTGTTGCATCTGAATCCCCATCTGGTTAAATATAGGTAAAAAATTGCTCCTACAGAGAGAAAGTGACATCAATTTATTAGATATTTCCTATCATTTTTAAAATAGATAAAGTATCAAGTTATAGTTCTAGGTTTATAAATAATTTCCTTCTGGTTGCAATCTACTTTTATTTTCCCCAAAATCAATTAGAAGAGCCTTCAGAATAATAGACTATATAATTTTATAAAAATATTTGGAACAAATAATTCTCCTTTCCTGGGGACAAAGTAAATAAAAAGATCTAATTTCTTTAGACAGATGTTGCTTATCTGCTGTAGACAACCGTGTCACCCATATACCTATGTCTAAGCCAGGCTCTTCTGTAGCAGAGTTTATGGTGAAGTAGAAACTTTTCGGATATAATTTACAGTCTCAAGGTGTGATCACCTGGGATTGAGAATAGACTTGAAACTGAATATCTTCTGCCCTTATGAGGAAAAGAGGGAGATTTGTTCCACAAGGGGAAGAAGATCCAGGAAACCTTAAGGCAGACTGGAGTTATGCTGCCAAAAGCAAAGAAAATCGGGAGATCCCAAAAGCTGAAGAAGGCAAGAAACCCCTAAATGTTTTGGAGGAAATGTGTCCCTGCCAACACTTCAATTGCAGAATTCTCCAAAACTATGAACGCATAAATATGTGTTGTTTTTAGCCAATAAATTTGATGACTTTTTGATGAATGCACTGGAAAATTAACATTTCTACCAAAGAGTTTTTCAGTAAACCTGTATGCTAAAGGAACAGCATCAACGTTTTTCCTAACTTCTCTGGTTCTACATTTAAGAGTTCTAAAAATGGGCTGATCTATTGTTATACAGATAATTTACCGTTTTCCAACTATATGAAAAGTAGTATTCTTTCTTTATAGTAGTCATTCCTTCCACAACTATTTGTTATGATACTAGGGTAAACAATAAAACTATAATGAAACAAATACCTGCTCCAGTGGAGTGTAAAACCTTGAAAAGAATAGGTGAAAAATATTTTACTTTAACAGTAAATTATACACTTTATTGAGTAGTCTACGGACACTAATATTGCATAGAAAAATATGATTCTAACTAAATGGTTAGCAGACAACTGAATGGGAAAGTGGCCTTTGAGATCACTGTAGAAGAAGGAGAGTAGCTACAATATGAACATGCTGAGGAGGAGATTCTAGAGGGTGAAGCAGGCACAGCATCTCTGTGTTTGAACTGTTAATGGAGATGGAAAACACAGGACAGCAGTGACTTCATTGTCACTGAAAGGGGAGCCCATGGACAGTTCCCAGGGCAGTGATATGACCTGATTCATGCTAAGGGCAGACATTTCATTTGAGGTGGTTTCTTTTTTCTTTTTCTTTTTTTTTTTCCTGTGCTAAAGACCAAACTTGTGGTCTTATGCACACTAAGCAAACACTTTGTGACTAAATTGCATGCCAACCCCAAAGTAAGTGTTTTAAATTCTTTTTTCATGAGTCCCTTTAGCTGTCTGACAAAGTATATGGACTCTTCAGACTGTTTTAATGCACACAAAATTAGTGTGTAGAGATTATGAAATAAACTGTACAGTCCATCTGAGATATAGAAGTTTATGTGCTTTGCTAAAAAACTAACAATGTGTGTATTAAAGACCTAAAGTTTGAAATGATGGATCTATGATATGTTTTAAGAAAACTATGGTAACATTAATGCAATATGAAAATATATGTGATTGCTTGTTGCATAAATCAGATATTGTTAATACTATTATGGCTTTTTCCTTATATTCACCATCAGTTAAATGAGCCCTGAGATTTATACCAATGAATAACCACCGGTTTATATTAATTTTATATTGAGTGAAAAATAAAAGAATAAACACTAACAATCCATGTATCATATAATTTAATTTTCATGTATCATAATTTCATTTAATTCACATAATATAATTTGCCATAAATAAAGAAATGTTTAACATGATATGGCTATTTCAGTATACATCTCCAAACCTCCTGTTGTTTCAATATTCAAATGTTGAAAAGAATAAAAGCAATTATATTTATTTCATAGTGTTACATGCTAATTCTGATAGATCCCAATATGTAGACCAAAGTTTCATTCCCAAATAAGTCATGATATGAATGTAGTTATACCTAAGTCATTTATCTGTGAGTAATTATGTTTCCTCATTTTGCATCATGCATTAAATAATTCAATAAACAATTGTATACTCATATTTTAGGTTGCATATACTAAAGATAGTTCATATTTCACCTGGGGTTATATTATTTAGGATTCTCTCATCCCTCCACTTTATATATATTTATTATCCTTTATTTAAAAGAAATCTAGATAAAAATGATAACTCAATTTAAAGATTTTTAATCATTCACATCATATCATCCCATGTCAGTCATAATGCAAACCTGAAACAATTTAGTTTTCAAAGGAAATATATCTATGCAAATATATACTGAATATTTCTCCTTAGTGGAAAAAAATAATAAATATATTAAAAATATAATTTAATTTTATTTATTTTTTTCAAATAATATAATTGTAAATGTTTCACTATCAGTAAGTTTAAAGCACCTCAAAATCAAAATGAACTTAATCCTTAAAACAAGAAGAGTTCTGGGTTTATCTTTAGTTTCTTGACCAATTTGAAGAAATGAAAGAATCTACTTTGACATTTCACATTGTTAACTAACAATTTCAATATCATTCTAGTCACCCTCTAGATTCTAGACAACATCATTTTATAGAATTTATACCAATAATTCATTTTTAGAATGCACCAGAATCCACTACTCCTCAAACTCCATATTATCATCCCAAGTATTCAATAAACATGCATCACATAAAATCATGTTCACAAAAATCCTGAGCATATGCCAGGGGCTTAGCTCAGTGGCATAAGCACCTGCCTTGCAAGTGTGAGATCCTGAGTTCAATCCCCAGTACCAAAAAAAAAAAAAAAAAAATTGCTGAGCATAAAATGTGTGTCCTGAAGCATATAAAATACATATTCACTTGATTGTGATTTGCTTACTTGTACTATTTATGTATGTCTGGTCCACATTTTGTAGCTTCTAGATATTCCAAAGGAAATATAGTGTATTGCTTTTCTTTTTAATCCATGTATTTTTACTGCTTCTTTAATACCCACTGACCTAAGCCTTGTCCTTGCCACAGGCAGTGAGAGATAGTACTTTGAAGGTTTATTTCAATCCACTAAGGCATGGTCTGAGAAAGAGGCTAAGAACCCCCTCCCTTTAAAAAGTAATAAACTTTCAAGCAGAGTAAAGGACAGTGATAATACCAGACCACTATAATTTCTGAGAAAATTCTGTAATAAAATATTGTTACCTCTTCATATTCCTCTTGGTATTCTAAGTAGATCTTGAGATCTAAAATTTGGGATGATAACATATGAATCAGCTTAACATTTAAGAACATGCATTATTAAAATGGTGGCGTTAAAATGTCATATAGTAGAAGCTACAGTAGTATTGTTATAAAGGTTAGATATATTACATGTGTCTTTAGAATCTCAAGGAACCGACAAAATTTAACTATATATGCACATGTTCATATTTTATATCTGTAAATATATACATTGCATGTCTGCAATCCTACATATATGCATATATGTACATACATACAGAATATAAACTTTTGGCCATGAAATTTAGAGAGAGACAGAGGAGGGAGACAGAGAGAGAGAGAGAGGAAGAGAGAGAGAGAGAGAGAGAGAGAGAGAGAGAGAGAGAGAGAGAAAGAGTACCATTTTTATAATAATAGGCAAGTGTTGGTCCTGCCTAGCAGGTAAGTGCACAGAGTGAATGTAGTGATTTTGTAAATTGCCTTTATAGCCTAAGAATCAAGAAAATGCAGGAAAGCTTTTCTGCTGCTTTGGCTGAAAGTAGTTCTTTGCTAGATCTATATCCTATTTCCTTTGACCCCTTCAAAAGGAGGTTCAGCTGCACTTTGCTTTCATGTCTTATCTCATTTTATCCTAACAACTCTATAAAGGCACATATTATTCTCTCCAGGTTGTGGGTGATAAAACCAAGGGATTGAATGACCTATGGAAGGGCACACTGCTGTTCATCCCACCTTTCAAGTACTTTGGTTTCCACAGAATTTCCAGTGTTTATCAATGAAGAATGGAATTGAGGATTGCCTGCATCAGAATCAAATCATTTAGTATTTCTTATTTTAAAAGCAGATCATATCTGTTGTGTCAAATTAGAATCTACAAAAAGAGTAGATACTAAAATGCATTTTGCACACACATTATAGGAGACTAATTTGCTCTTAAAAGGCCAAAGTTTTGGCTGACAGCAAAAGAACCCCAGATCCAATTCTACCAAATCATTAGTCCTTAACTCAAAATGGCATCTTTGCACCAGGAGCATTGGCCTGCCCTGAGAGTTTGTTTGAAATGCAGTCTCCAGCCACACTGTTGCACTTTGCTATGTTTGCTACATGATACACTCAAGTTGGTGTTTTTCCAAACAGAATTGATTGAACAGCTAACACTGTGCAAATCAAGCCTGTTATCTCACAAAAGTAAAAAAATGCCGTCCTGGACAGCGAGGAGGAAGTTAAAGGAACATGGATTGGAAGTATAAGAAGAAAGAAAGCTCCCACTTGGGAACGGTCCCAAGAGGGTGGCCAGAGGAACTCTTTGTCTAGAATCTTTTAAGAAGAAGCAGAGCATGGGAGTCCAACAGGGTCCAGTGGTCACTTAACACTGGCACATATGAGGGTTTAAACTAACCAGTTATGACTCACAGTTTTTAAATACAATTTTAAAAAGAAAAATGTTCAGAAATTCCAATTTTGTGAAACCAGCCCCCAGCTCAGATGTGTAGAGGACCTGCTACTTCTACTTTGGTATGCTCTGCCTAAGATGCTTCTTGCAAGTTCCATTCCTATGAGTCAGAATCATTAATTGCCTATTTTTGTCAGGTTTTCAGTGGTTGGTTTTATATTTCTAAACCTAACTACCTGTATGCCTTGAATTAGCTTTTAACTAGCTCTTCACTAAATGTACATGCTATTTTCTTTGTAATGCTGACCAGCCTGACTCTATCTTAGACCATATCCCTTGCTAGCTGCCTTATGCATAACAAATTCACTACTTCTTACAGTAAGAACCACCAGTAGGCCTCTGTCAACCATACCTGTCCCTATATCCCTCCCTAGAAATTCTTTTTCTATAGTTCTGGAAGATCTTTGTATGATTAGAAACCACCCCAGGTAATTATTATAATTGGATAAGTTTGAAAAACATTACTTCCATTATCTCTGGTACAAAATCTCTACCTCACTTCTATTGATTGCTGAAGTTGGAGATTGGGACTTGAGTTATGAATAAGAATTGCTAGCAGATTTTCTATATCTCCATAGAAACGTCATTATGTGGAGAGGATGATCACATGGACACAGAGCTATGTGGCCTGGGAGTGAGCCCAGCAGAGTCACTTTATTTACTTGTCTCACTTATCTGTAAGATGAGGACAATTATCATGTTATCATTGCTGTAGTGAAGAACAATTGAGTTTCTGTGAAAACCACTGGAAACAGTAACCTGTCTACTTAAGACCTAGCCTTCTCCAGAAAAGACCTTTTATAATTGAGGACCTTCTATTTTTTTTGTTCTTGAATCTTCTCAGGACAATGCATGCAAACATTATCTTCTGTACAGTTACTATGTAATTAATTGAAAAAATATATATTTTTTAAAGTTAGTTTGAAAAATTAAGAGGGAAGTCTAAAGCAAATTTGGACATGTTACAGAATGAGTCTCATTATAACCCAGATAGCTGTTGGCAAAGGCAGAGAAAGTCCTCCCTATGTATGGGCGGGATGAATCGCCACTTTTGGCAAGTACCCCTTACACTCCTTCCCAAATTTTAAAATAAGCCATGAAGCTTGGAAGGAGAGTAGCTCTAAAATACCAAAGAGTTGATCCATACTCATCACTTATAAGTGTGTAATTGTTTCAAGAAAGTATGTGCACATTGGACCCTGTCTGCAGATTCAAGGACAGGTAAGGGGAAAATATTTGAGAAGTACTGTTGTTTTCCTTAGCATATAAATTATCTTCTAGCTTTAAAGAATACCAGAACCAAGTCCATATATATGTTTTATGTTAGTGTTATCCTTATCATGATTTTTTGGATCTGGAGCCATTAAAATTAACTTTATCTGAGAAATCTTCCATTATCCACAATTTGGGCAAGGTTGACAATACACTGTTAAACATGTAGTATTTGTCATCATTTTGAGACTGTTGTGTATCTATTCTCTTTCATTTTAAATTTGATATTTCTTGAAAGCAGCAAATTTGATTTACTTTGTCTTTTTTAATATTCCTTGCATAAAGCACTGGGCTTGACAGGAAAGTAATGACAAATGTCGGTTGGATGGGTTCACCAGTGAGTAAATCTTTATCAGTAATATTCTCATTCAGTTTTAACAAGTTAACCACAAACTATCAAACCATGCCTGATGGTTCATGCCTGTAATCCCAGCACTTGGGAAACCAAGGCAGCTGGATCACTGCAAATCTAAGACCAGCCTGAATTACAAGAGCAAGAATCTCTCAAAACAAAATGAAACACACAAAGTGTCTGTTCCTAGTGAACTTCATATTTACTTCACAGATAGGATAATACAAAATTAGTGCTATGCCATAGTCATGTTCTAAGTCAACCTGGGAACTCAACAGTGACCTGTTGTTTTCCTGACAAGGTCCTGGGTACTTAAACCAAGGTTCAGGGTGCTTAAACCTCTCCAGAGACCACTGCTAAATGTAACTTGCTCGTAGTTCCAGAAACACCAAAGAGCACTGTGAACAGAAGAGACACTGAGATACTCACCTCCCCTAGGAGGACCTGTGTGCACTCATTAGCTTATCCACATCATTCTTCATTAACAATTGTTTTAAATCTCTGCAGTTAATTCAGCCTGACCAGCAAAACGATGCAGAAGTACATCTGCTGAAGTACATCTTCTGGACTCAGAGCTAAAATGCAAAACTGTTGCCTCTCTAAATCCTCATGCTTCCATTTTATAAATGAAGACATGATCTCAGAAAGGCCAAAGCATATGCTTTGGATCACACAGCTAGGAAATAGTGGAAGGAGACATTCGCTTGTTTTGTTGGTCTTGTTGTTGTCCTAAAAAGCTGTAATAGTTCCGAATGTATGTTCTTACTGTTATACAAATTTAGAATGAGAAGCAGAGAACACACAAACTCCTACTCATTCAATTGTCAAAACTGAAAGAAAGGAGAGACTAAAGAGAAGAGCATCTCAACAGAGTCGCCACAGTGAACCTTAATCACTACAATGCAAGCTGAGTTAAACCTTCCTTTGGCACAAGAAACCAAACTGGAAGTGCACAGATAATAAATCATTATTTTTATTTGCATAGACTTGTTTTCAAATAAGATTCAAAAAATTTCAGCTTTATAAATATCTTAAGACATCATATTTCTCCCTGTGTTTCCATTGGTTAAAGCTACAAGAGGAGATACAGAAGTGCAGAGACAGTGTGTAAGTTCACACAGAAATTAAACAAATCTAGAACTCATTCCTCACCCATGTGCTGAGTCTAAGATAAAGTCTTTATGCCCAAATCCAGAAGCCTCATTTATCAAATATAAAAGGAATAGCAATCTGGTTAGCGAGCGGTTTGTTTAAAAGATTTTTCTTGATGGACATAGTGACACACTCCTGTAATTTTACCACTCAGGAACTGAGACAGGATCGCCATGAGTCGAAGGCCAGCCTGGGTAACATAAGTTAAGTTCAAGGTCAGCCTGCAGTACATAGTGAGACCCCATCTGAAAATAAATAAACAAACAAATAAAAGATTTTTCTAGAATATATGATGAAGCTTTCCTTAAAGGTCAACTAAATGTAATATTATTAAAGTAAAATTCAACTTAGTATTGAAGAAAACATGTTATCAACCCATTTTGCTTTTTCTCTAAGTTAGCCAGGAAGTGTTTTTATATTAAGTGATTTTTCCACATCAGTTTTTACCAGACTTTTACTTATTGAATTGGCTGATATCCATTCAGTAGGCTTTCTTGATCAATTTGATAAACTGAGGCAAAATTAGCCCTTTGTCTTGCCTTTTTAAAAAAATTCTCTTGCCAGCAACTTTCTGGTTCATTTTTTTTTTCCTTATTCCCCTCATGTTCTTTTTTAGATTCTTTTCTTTGTTTTTCTGATTCACACTTCCATTTGATAGTGTTGGACTTGGGAGGGACAGCTGAGTTACAATGGAGCACACATACCTTTTTGGACTCAGAGAGAGCCAGATCTAAAAGCACTGTGACAATACTTCAAAGTCACGAGTGTTGAATAAAGAAATGACCCTTTCAGCAGTAGTTTTCACATCCTATGGAGTGACAACAAAAATAACAACCTCACAGCGAGGTGATGAGAAATAAAATTCCAAATTAATGCAACAAGAGTGCATAGCCTGGAATGCAGAAGACATTTAGTAATTGGATGGTGAGCTGTACATGAAAGAGAATTGTGGCCTCCACTTTGGATGAGTGAGTAGTAAAAGGTTGTGTCAGCGTGTTCTGAACTTATTATGGAGAAGTTTAATCTGTCCTTAAAATTAAAAAGAAACTGTAAACAATACCATCTCTATTATTCCTTATACAAGTAACAGATATGTTGATATCATCTTTGAGTAGAGTTTTTTTTTTTTTTTCCTGTTTGGTATGAGGCATTGACATATACCAGGCAAATACCTGCAAAAATGCTAGGATTTTGACAGTTTGAGGCTGCTTATCCTTATCTTTTTATTCTTGTCACAATCATTCTCAAAAATAGTCTCCTTGCAACAATAAAAAATATATAACCAGGTAGTTCATTTTCCAGCCCCTATTTTTCCCCTGAGTTTCAAAAATTGGACCCTGGAGGCCCGACTTTATCAGCTTCTAGTAATCCTGCCATGGAAATATGATCAGACATTCTGTCACTCAGTTCTTTGTCAGGTACCAATACCAGAAGTGAACACATCCACTTAAATATGATTTCAGTCAAAGAAAATGATCATAATCATAGTTAGGTACTCAGCACTTTAGGGGAAAATCTGCAATAAAATTTTTAGGAAAGGTAGATTATTTATACTTGCCTTGGGTTTTTACTTTTTGAACTTGGTCAATAATTAGTCCAGAAGGATTAATTTACAATATTAGATATCTGATATGATATTTATTGAATGATGTAAGATTTCATAATTAAGAATGCATGATTGTATTTTGTACACCAAATATCTGTTAGCCACCGAGCTTACTACCAAATTTATCCTTATTGGCTGTCTCATCGACTCATCAGCTCTTTCACCTGTCTTCTCTCCATTTTAATGAGAAGACAATAGTCTCTTGGAAATGTAATTTTCCAGAGGCAAGAATCAAAAATGCAGTAAGAATGAGGCTGCATATAGAAAATCTCTTTTTCATCACCTGTTTAATTTCTTAAGAGGGCGAGCTGCACTAATCCTTAAAGAATATGGCAACATGCTTATATTTTTCCTTCATTCATTATTACATTAGTTCATTTCTGATACAGCAGAGTCTGCTATAGTGCTTTAGATGGTCTTCAAAGCATAAAAATTCAAGTAACATACATACCCAAGTGGTGCTAAAGGAGCTGAGGTTTGTAAGCTAGTGAATCTTGAGATAATTGTCAAAAGTAGATTGAATATGTGTGTGAGGAAAAGATAAGTTATACTTTCTGTACCAGGGTTAATTTACTTAACATAATGTTTTCTGAGTTCATTTATATTGATTCATATCAAAGGATTTAGTACTGTTTTCTTAGATTGAAAACTATCTCATTGTGTGTGTATCACATTTTTTTCATTCAGCCATTGGTGAAGACATTGATTGTTTCTATATATTGAGATTGGGAATGATGCGATGCACATGAAAATGGAAATATGTCTTTGACATACTGATTTCAAACTTCTCCTTTATACAACCAGATTTAGGATTTTTAGATAATAGACCAGTTTTTTTTGATGATCTCATATATATAATCTAAAAAAATGTTAGATTCATAGAGTGAAATGAATGTTGGTACTGAGGTATGGACAGCAGATTTGAGAGAGACTAGTCCAATAATATTTTATTTTAGTTAAATAAGAGAAATTCAGAAGAGTTATTATATGTCATGATGACTACAGTTAATAACAATGTACTGTATACTTCAAAAATTTTAACTAAGCTTGAAAAGTGAGACAAATAACATATTAATTAGCTTAGTTTGGCCATTCAAAAACATGCAATTTTTTCAGAGCATGTGGTACAATGTAAATATGCACACATATAATTTTGCAGTAGAAATAAATGAAATTACCTACTCAAAGGGATTTGAGGTATATTTCATATGTGTACTATATGTTGTGCTAGATTGGATGCATGCCAAGAACCAGTCTATTGTAAACCCACAAATGAAACTTTTTCTCACAACATATATACTGAACCAGTCCCATATCCTTGATCCACAAGACAGCTAAAATGTGTAATGTTACCATTTATCCCCAAATGAGAAGACCCGTCCATATGTGAAAGATCAGAACCAGTGATTATATACTAAAAACATTATCAATAGTGCCAGATATAAAGAGCAGTGTTTGTGAGAAAGTTAAACCAAGGAATTTAAAAGTCTCTTCAGGCTATTGAGAAAATGTCTTCAGGAGATGAGATAATTGTGCACTGGATGGTCAATGAATTTAATTACATTGTAATTGGCATTCCTGCTCTGTTACTTATTTTTTCCCTTTTTCTGCATGCATCAAATATTTATTTGGCACTTACTACATGTGATTCATTTACTGTGAAGATAAATAGATTGATTATCTATAAATCTCAATCTAATATAAATTTATTGAAAATGAAGAATGATGACTGTTATTATTGTGGGCATTATCTTATCTAACAACAAAGGTGCATTTGGTGTTATCATTAATATTATAAGGATGAGTAGATTGTTTAAAAAAAAGTAAAGTTTCCACGTTGACATAGACAGCAGTTGTCCAAGTGAAACAGTAAATCATGTCCATTCTAATGGTATTTATTCCTTCTGTAACTTTCCTGTTTAAAACAGGAATCAGTCTATCTGAAAATATGAACAAAACCAAATATCCGCTTATGTAACAGGGTTGTTATGACTGAGACACTCACATCCTGATATGATGTTTTCTCGCTTTTGCTGACCATTTCTCTTCCTCACATCCATCAGTGGCAGCCTCAGTCACCTTTTCTCTCTTACAGGTCTATACTTTATACCTTGGGGATTTTATCTATTTATATAACTTTCATCTTCAAATCTAAGGGGATGTGTGTATCTGTCTACATCCATCCATCCCTGCCCAGCATTTTTCTCCCACGTCCGTCTGCCGACGAGTCTACTTTTAGTTGCATTGTCCTATTAATCCTAAAGTTTTAAAAGTAAATTTGTATATTCTTAACTAAAACCCACATTTCCTTTTAAATTATGTTTTATTTAATGCCCTGAACATTTTCTGGTTCCTCAGGTTCAACCCCATACTGTCATCTCTCATTTCGTCTTCATCCGCAAACGCAGTAAATTAATAGCTTATTCTTCCAAATGACATTACATTTTTTTTTCCTTCTCTGCCAACTTCCCTACTGAAATGTTCTCTTCATCCTATCAATTCCAAAATTTGGTTAACTTTTATTCTTCCTTTTCATTATATAATTCTGGACCAAAACTTTCTATTGAAAACATAAATATTTTCTATCTCACAGTTGCCATGCAAGTTCTTGTATGTTCTGACCTATTATTCTTTCTCCTTGTATCCTACTTCATGTTAAAAATAAGACAACAAAAAAGAAAAAAAAACACTGCTATTTTACTACAAATGGACAATTTCTACCTTTTAAATACGTTTCTTGTCACTGCCATTTTGATCATGTTAGTTTTTACTGTTGTGCCTCAAATGCTTTTTAAAACTCCATCTATTGTTTGAAACTAAAATAAAATTTGGTAAGGTTTTTTTTTGTTTTATTTTATTTAGAAATTTTCTGCATACCACCTTTGCTTTAACCTCCACCTCCTAGATCTCTGTCTCTTACATAGCAGGTACACTGTAAATATTATTGTGGTGAATAAGTTCTTAAGGTGATGACAATTCTGGAGGCCAAATTAACACTATTGATCAAAACTATTTTTTTAAATATGGGTTATCTTTGACATCAAAATATCACACTACAGAGTCCCCAAGACATTTTTATAGTATTAAAAAATAGAAACCAACCTAATTTTCTGCATGAAGAAGTAGTAGAGGAGGAGACTTTCAGACACAGGAACTTACTGGAAACACTGGAATAATTTTTAATATCATCAAATAATGTACAGAAATAAGATCAGTGTAAAGGGAGCAGGATACAAAAGAATATATTTTCTTTCATTACAAATATATGATTTTGGTTTTTTTCTAAGTACTTAGTCTCCTCAAGCTGTTTGTAGACATGAAAATTAAAATGGCTAAACTATGTGGCTGGAGGTGATCTGAATCTTTCCCAGGTAAATAATTCAAGGTGGTGTATAAGATTCCTTTTCCTGACTTCTCCTGCTGTCCTGAAGACATGTTCAGACATAGCAGTATCAGAAATCACTGCACAAAGTCAGGGTCCTGACGGACTACACTATGGTTTCTGTTGTGCTGTTTCCAAAATAAAATTAGATCAGGTATTTCAGAAGCTTCTCATGCAAGATAATAGTCATTCAACTGACAATAATTCAGATTCTTTAATATTAATCCACATTTTTCAAAAAATACAAACTTACCAAATGCAAAATTGGCAGAAAGACTGGGAGACAGGCCAATCATCAATCATTACAATCATGTAGCTACAAAAATTTGAGAAGGTACCTAACTCAGCTCTTTCACCTTACAGATGAGGAAATAGAAAGTCATATAAGCATGAACAAAATCATAACTACAAGAATTCAATTTCTTCCTTCAAATTCCATGTAGTTTGTCTTCAAAATAGCACAGTAAAATGGACTAAGTGATTAGCAGTATACTTCAATAGCAGATATTAACTTTCATCTCATCATGACTTAATGTGATTTTAAAATATAAACCATTGACTAACATTAATCTTTCAAGTCTGAATAAGTAACGCATGAAATACTTTGCAAAGCATTAGAAGAATAGCAAAATAAAAATAATGGCATTTCCTATTATCAAGTAATTCCTCTCCAAAGGTGAAGAATGGAAGCAATATTCATAATAAAGCACTGCATGATACTATTTCAGAATTATATAGTAGGCCTCTGAAAACAGAGAGGCTAACTCAGCAAACATATCCCAAAGGAGACTAATCGAGCATATATGTGAATAATTAGTAGAAGTTTTCCAAACATACAAAGGGAAGATAATGTATTCTGGAGGCCTAGAATGTGTAAAGGCACTGAAATTGGCAAAGCATGATACCACTTCACCAAAATGAGTGTGGCTAAACATGTGGTAAGAAATAGGGGAAAAAAACTGTTGATTCCTTAAATAATTTGAATGACTCCAACTATATGTTGTATTTAAAACTAATCTTTGAGGAAAAAAACTTTGATCATTTTATTATATTGATTTGGACTTAAAACCAGTATCTTTTAAATGAGTAGATGTGTCAATCTGCCTTGTAGATATTGATACTTTGTTATAAAACAGCTTTTAAATGACAGTCATGTGAATACACAATACCAATACAAATGGTATTATGATACAATATTATGTACACAACTAGCATGAAAAACGATCTCTTTATAGTTATTCTCATAAGTTTTTCAATCCTGAGTTCACAGAATATAATACATGGATACCTTTATTGTTATATACCAGATAAAGTTTGTAACATTTATTATGATTAACTTTTATTGTGTGTATGTGTACTTTGTCTATGTGTGGAGAGAGATGAAAATATTTTCTAATTTATCTAGCCATTGAATTCTATAAATCTGCTTTTAATTTGGCTGAATTCTTGGACACACCAAATAAGAATATCATGTACTGTGATGTGAAAGACAGTTCAGGCAAGTCCTGCTTCTGTCTCATGTCAATATCCTGGATTCCAGAGCGTCCTTTGAGTGGAGAAAGGAAAAATACATGATCACTCAGGAACAAAGAGACAAAATCTTGCTTCTCCACAAACAAATATTGTTTGTTTCCTTTCTTTAATAAAGTATTTAGGCAGTTTCCATTCTGTTCCAAATAATTGGGGTAAATATTTATGACTCATTTTCACTAATTAAATGATGAAATTTTTATTCATTCACTTATTTTTAAGATTTTCATTTCTCAAGTAGATATAGTTACAAACATAGACAGACAGACATAGACAACATAGACATAGATATAAACATAGATACAGATAATAAAATTGTAATATAACCGAGTGTCTACAATCTTGTCAATATCTATTCCGTATGCTAAGTATTACTACAGTGTCAGAAAATATGTAGTTACAAATATACAATTATAACTTTGCTTAAAATAAAAAGACAAATTATATAAAAGTATATGCAAATATTCATGTTGATTAAATAAAAATTGTGTGAAAACCATTCTTGTTCATATATGAATATCTTTTTCAGGCCATTTGTTATCCTTAGGGCATGATAATGATGATGATGATGATGATACGAGGAAGAATGGCATATTCTTTATATTTTGTAACCCCTTTAGCATGCCATTTGCATTACTGAATGCTGACCTGTTATTTAATTCATCCTTAGAGATCAGGTTCTGCTTTTACTCTTGATATCTGACACAAAGTGAATATTTTGAAGAAACACTTTGAATTAATGAATGTAAAGACAAATATGCAACTATTAATATAATAGATATTAAATATCTTGAGAAAATTATCAGAAAATATAATTCAATTCATCAGTTATTATAAGAATTTGACCTTTGTAATGTATGTATCATATATCCTGCTATTTTTAAAGTTTCATGTCATTAACCCCTTTGCACTGACTAGAAAAATGTTCTTTCTACTTATTTTTAAATACTTCTGAAATATGCTGGGAACATATGTCTAAGTGGGTTGGAAATTATTAATGGGTAATAATAATAATAATGCCTCCTACATGAAAAATTTCTAGGAGAAAAGCTGAAATTTTGAATACAAAAATGTCTATAAATTAAGGATTTTTTAGTGTTTTATTAACACTAAAATGGTGTTATGGATTAAAAACTGGTGGTCACCAGCGCCAGCTGACTTAAATCAGTATGGTGCTGAACGTAGGAGGCCCACACGAGGAAAGTTACCATCATAAATAGAGACGTGGAGAAGAAGGCCCACACGAGGAAAGTTACCATCATAAATAGAAGAGCTGGGTGTTGGGGGTTCTCCTACGTACCGCTGTTTCAAGCCCTAGGTCCTCCTGGAGGAGCTCCTCACGGCTAGCTTGCCCGGTATGAATTCGGCCATTATCATCAGAAGACCCTGGGACCTTGTCCATAAGGGTGGCTGTGGTTCACTTTGGGGGAGCTCTGCCCTTTACATTGAGCACCGCTTTCTGGCTCTGGAGAGGAAGGGGTGTGCTGTTTAAACTCCAGGAGAAGCCCTTTCTTTCTTTCTTTCTTTTCTTTCTTTCTTTCTTTCTTTCTTTCTTTCTTTCTTTCTTTCTTTCTTTTTTGTCTTTTTGAGACAGGGTCTCACTATGCAGTTCAGGCTGCCTTGGGCTCACTTTGTAGTCCAGGCTGGCCTCGAACCTGCAATGATCTCCCTGCCTCAGCCTCCCGAGTGCTGGAATTACAGGAGTGCGCCACCACGCCCGGCGCAAAGCTTTTCATTCTGGCTTCTTGGCATGTGCTTGACTTTTCTCAGTTAGAGGAGCTCAGGATGGATGAGGTACTTTTCAGGGCAACGCTGGTCTTTATTTTGAACGTGGCTTCTCAGTTTCAGTTTAGAACCCTCAACCTATTGGCACAGCTCCTTCATCCTGCTGGCATAGACTTTCTAGGTTCCACTGGTGACCTTTGAGTCTTCCTAGCAGATCCGTAAAACAGACTTGTGTGAGTCCTTCTCGTGGGCTCTAGACCTCCAGTTGGACTCATGGGAGGCACTGTCACGGGCGCTAGGTCAGCTGGACTCATGAAGGACATTGCTGTGAGATCCAGGCCATTGGCTGAATATTCTGGGTCTTAATACTGTGGACAGATTTCCTACACTTTTAGTGTTTAACTCTGGGTGACCATCATAAAATGATATTATAAATTCTGTGTCCTGATTGTAGCAATTGTTCTCCTCACAACCCCTGACTACAACAAATGGTTCTCATAATTTATGAGAATTTATTAGTTTAAATAATTATAATAAACTAAAAGAATAGTAGCTCTTATGAGTTGTTTTATTTATTTGAGATTAATAAACAAGATAGTTACAGAGATATTATTCTTGAGCTATTTAAATTAACAATAAGTTTAGTGTTCTTTTTATATTGACATCCTCCTAGCAATAATCTGAAGCTTTCTGTATCTGATTTTATTTGTGATTGTTTTTGTTTTGTACTCACATGGAATGTTTCATCAAATTCAATACCTGAGGCAGCAGAATATATTGAAAGGTCTATGGCAAATTTTAGAAGAAATAGCTTGATCCACTATGAGTTTTAGAAAAATAATGAGTATTTTAAAATAAGAGAGAAAGAGAATGAGTTACATAAAGCCTGAAAAGCAACTCTGTCATTCAATTAGTGTGGGGGAAAGAATTTATTTAAAATGGCTCTAAAACATATTATTAGATGCATTTGTATTTATTAAAGCATAATGAGCAAAAATTTAATGCACCCATGATTGATTAACATGTATATGTAACTTACAAAGTTGCTTCCTTTCTAGAATTTGAATGAAACATAGTTAGCTGGCTGAAAGATGTGACCTGTTGGACTGGTAGCTACGGTGTTAGCACTGCCACTATAAAAACCACGCTTCCAATGCTGTCTTTCCTAGCACCTAAAACCAGGTCATTCAGCACTATCCCCAGAACGGCTTTCCAATTATTTACAGATACACCATGTGGTCCCTAATACATTGCAGCTGTCGCTAAGATTTATGACTTTATGTAATTCTTACTGAGTACACTGGAGACCATCTCTACATTGCACAGTGTATTTTTCAATATAAAATTAGCTTCCATTTTCACATAGTTGCTTTTGCTTCCTGCTTAAAATATACCATATAGAGAGAACAATAAAAGCTACACAAAGCATCTATGATAGGGTACTGACTGTATGAGCTGAAGTGGAATAAATAAAAAGGTTTTATGGAAGTTGATCCTTCTATGGTCAAAGCCTTGGATGTACCCGTCAATCTCAGCTGGGCCCCGTGTCCAGAAGCATCATGTGCTATTGTACAGTTTCTGCCCTATTGAAAGCCATCCATAGAGTGGGGGAAGCTGAGAGAGTAGCTGGCTTCTACCTGCTGGCAGTTCAGCCTGATCTGACACTATGCTAGCTCGAGAAAAGGACCATCATGTTGTAACGTATCCCTCAATGTTGAGCATTTTTAGTCATTTTACTTGATCTTATCTACTGGATAAGGTTTGGTTTTTCTATTTTTAAATCTTCCCATTTTTAATACCAGTACATATTTGCAGTACATAATGCTGACCTTCCTTGTGTGGAGTTGGTACATGACGTAGCACATTTTAATTACTTAACCACACATAACACATTTTAATTAGCTTCTGTTATCATGTGGTTGCTTTTGCTTCCTGCTTAAAATATTTTCAAACTTTTTTTTAAAATTTCTTTTCCTCCCCTTTCTCCGTACCTCCGTCCAATGTTTGCTCCCCTTACCATTTGAGAAATATCGGTTTCTTCCCTATATCATTTGTTTTTCTCTTTATTTATATTTTGGGATTCTCATACAACAGAAATCATGTGATATTTAAGCTTGCATGTATGATTTATTTCACTTAACATTGTGGTCTCAAGGTGTGTGCATTTTCCTACCAGTGACTAAAGTTTATCCTCCTTTATGGTACAGTAGTACTTCATTGTGTGTAAATATTACATTTTTTCCCATTTATCTGTTGGTGACAAAGCCACTTCCAATATTTGGATGTTATTAATTGTATAATCATAGATATGGATGTAACACTGGGATATGATTGGGTAGGTATCTAGAAGGGGAACAGCTAGGTCGAATGGAATTTCTAGTTTTAGGAAAACTAGAAAATTTTCCATGCTGCTTTTCATAATAGTTTTGCCAGTTTTGAATGGCTCTATATTCCTGCTCCTCACTTTCAACCAATCTAGTAGAAGTCTAATTTACTTGCTTTGTAGCTAATACTGTTTCCGGGGTTCCCCTCACCAAGGAGTCGAGAATGACTTCCTCTGCATCCCACTTTCTCAGTCCATGTTATAAGTGAAACTTCTTGATCACATTTTCAGTTTTTGCTTTGCTTCGTTTTAACAGTTGGCCTGTTGGAAAGTTCTCTAATAATGTTTAACTTAAATTTCCTGTTCCACAAAGTAAGGAGAATGATATTCTTGTTCTGGGAATCATTGGGTGGTTAGTGTTAAATCATGCATGGCAGAACATGACACACAGGAGGTGACTATAGAGTTTTTCCACTGAACTGGTACCACCCATTCAAAAAACATGTAAGTACTAGGAATAAAAAAGAGGGAGAATCTCAGAGCTCCAAAATTTCTGTGAAGTGTTCCTTATCCGTGTCCTATGGTCCCTGAGCTCCTTGTAATGACCAGTAGTGGCTCTGAGATCTTTTCCCTCTCGCTCTATCACACTCCACTCACCTCTTCCCTCCTCATTGTACACTTCATCAAGCCTGCTCGACTTCCGCGTGTCTTCTCTATCTTGAGAAATAGCAGAGTTCAGCATCTAAGACAGTGAGTTTTCACTCAAGAATGTCTTTGTTCACATCCACTTCTTCCAGGCATTTGGCCTTAGAATGAGTACTAGCTTATCTGTGTTTCAGTTCTTCTACAGATTGAAGATAACGATGGCACATGAGTGTTACATAAGGTGACAAATGAAAAGTATTTAGTGAATTGCCATGTCTTGAACCAATTCTCAGTTTGTCGCTGTTACCATTTTCTATCTTATTCAGCACAAAATGATACCTGTCTCATAGAAGAATTAAATCTTGTCATGAAGTAGCTAATCAGCATTTTGTGAAATATACCCTGTGGAAAAGAAGTTAATGTTACTGATTATTTTTTTTAATGCCTTTTAAAAGTTATTGGTCATAGGTACAATGGCATGGGCTGCTCAAAAGACTGAGGCAAGTGGATTGTGAGTTTAAGGCGAGTCTCGTTAATATGAAAGATTGTCTTAAAATACTCATGGTATTTGTATAGACCGAAAGAATCTCAAATCCTATCATTTATTACTGCAAGTGAGTAGATCATAGAAAATAGGGTATGAGCTACTATTAATTTACTTACCATTCTTTTCTTCTAAGTAATCTCTGATGGAAGATCTCAAAATCTTATTTGTTACAATTCTCATCCCCCAAACCTCTTTTAACAATCAGAAGCCTTTTTTAAACTTGGCACTATTAAAACAAATTGTCTTACCTCTTCATTCTTTTAGTACTATGTGTGGGACTTGGCACATTAAGATAACTAGACTATGACTGTCATTTTAATTTGGCTCCATTGTTGCTACATTTGAAATGAGCATCATACCTAATATGAAATAAATTCTCCCAAGTTTTATTTGTTTCTAGAGTGTATGCCAGGAAATATCAAATAATTTCATTTAATTCAATACTTTATAAAACAAAAATGGTGTCCAACATGTAACTATACCATTTACTGTGTATCGGGGGATTTGTAGGTGTTAACTCATAATCTTCACAGGTCCTGGTATTTTATCCTTGTTTCACAGGTTTAAAAAGGGCATGGAGAGTTTAAGTACTTTGTTGAAGATCACACACTGCTTTTCCGGAGTTGCCCTATTATAGTAACCCATAAAGTATGATTTTATTTTGCATCCCAAGTTCTAAATAATCACACTCATTCTGACTTTCAAAACAAAACCCTGAAAATAAAAATATACTGAAAACTACTAGTATCAATGAGCTATCTGTGAAAATCAAGAGGAAAGGTATTTATTAATGAAATTCCGACAGTGAACACATACTTGAACTGTACCTGAATATAGTTCAAAATTTTCAAATAGATAGTCCTATGAAAGAGAGGGCACTCATTATTTCACCCATTATTTTTCTTGGTGTCAAAAGAGATTTTATGTGATTTGTTGCTTTGCTTTTAACCTATAAAAATGAGTGAAATATTATACAGTGGGAAATGAAATGTGAAGTGAAAGGATCATTTATATTTAACCATGTGACCAGAGTTCAGTTTTCAAATCCTACTACCACAGTTAACTGCCTTCTTGCCTGTGTCATTCACTTTTTTCTTAAATGTGCAGTTTCTTTATACACAAAATTAAGATAATAGTTTAGTTCTTGGGGCTCTAAGAACTTGAATTTATAACATATTAGATGATTTAGAGCAGCAGTTAGGTTCAAAGTAATCGAGGTCTTTATCCTAGTACAAAATAGCATTGGACTCTCATTCTGCTTTGCTGAGAAGGGATTTGATACAGGAAGACAGTCCTCACTCTGGTTTCTGCTGAGATATGAGAATGCGTGTGCAGGCAGGGTGAGAAGCAACTTTAGTAAATAGCTCTATCCAGCAGTAGGAGAACAGGGGTGAAGTATGGGAGATGTTTCTCACTACTTCGATTGCTTTGTAGGTTCAGCAAGAGAAAGAGAGAGAGAGAGAGAGAGATAAAACAGAATTGCAGATAATCCATGCATATATAAATCCATGTTTTAGGAACTTTTCCTAATCCTCTAAGTGTCTGACTATACAAGAAGCACTATTGCCTATATATCAATTCCTCCATTGCATAAGGTGATGTTTATGTTATCATCAGAATGATTAGTCCATTTTCTGAAGATCTAATCAATTCAGTTGTGAGTATACAGGGAGAGATACACAGAAGTCATAGAAAACAGATATAGATGAGAAAACTCCAACTATGTCAACAGTTAAGTATAAGTGATTGATTATATGTATGAAATAGCCACTGATATTTGGGTGGAAATAGGCATGAGTTTTGTGTTTTGATATATTCAATGTCAGAAATATTACATAGATTGAAATAATGGCAATTAGAATTGTACACACCATGTATGTATTGCATACATTTATTACATGTATGTATCTATTAGTGCATTTGTAACATTTAGTGCATTTTAACATTAGTGCAAATAAACATTTGTAAAAAAATTCCACAGTAACTAATGTGAACTACTAATTATGGTTAATTATTGTGTAGCTATAGTGACTATAAAGGTAGTTTATACAGATTAGCATTGATGTGTTTTATGCATTAGATTATTAAAGTCTAAGCATGTATTCTCATTTTTCATTTTTTCCTCACATATTATGCTTGTAATCCAGGTAGCATGGTATATAGAAAAGGCAAAGTATCTAGTTTTCTGTAATGAAATATGTTGGTTAATTATAGTGTAATGAGAAGAGTTAACACTACTGCTTTTATGTCAACTGGGAAAACAATTATTTTCTAATTTTTCACTACCACATTCAGAGATATATGCAGGTATCATGGAGATAATTTTCAATGGATTTTTTTAGATAAAATGTGGGACAATTAGGGGTTCCTGACAGACATTTCCAGATTTTAGGAAAATTACCTAGAATTTTGCATAATTTGGGGGGATATTTAATTTTATGAATTGCATTGTATTTTACAGATTTAGAATTTATAGAAATGTTTGAGTAAAAAAAAATCAGGCCATAAAATGAAAACATTTTCTATTATGTGACATATCAGTGTGAGACCTCATACATTATTTTGCTTAGAATCAACAACAACAACAAAAAAAACTCACCTATGTCTATTTCCTCTTTATAGGTTGTATATAGTTTTCTATTTTCTTCAAATTTTGATACTGCACTGCAAGGCTTGCAATGCTTTGCTCAGAAGTTTATTATTACTGTAATGAATCTTAGAAGACCATATAGGACACTCCAAAGTGTGAGGAACTTTTACGTGATAAGTAATGCTAATATTCTTGTATTTGAAGAAGTCCATGATTACAAATGCATGAAAACCTGGCATTTAGTATAAGAGTGAAATAAGGATGAAAGCTTTTCACTGTTGGTTGTCAAAACATTTTTTTTTTGCAATTCTCAGGCCTAGAAAATTAGCTTACTGTCATCACAGCAGTCTTTTGCCATGAAAGCTATTATTTTAATTCCTTGCTACAATTCCTGTTGAGAAGTCAAGCTTTGAGGCTTTTTGTTTTACATAAAACAAACAAAATAGATATGGTATATCTTAATATGATATGTGACCAATGTTAGAAAGGAGGAATTAGATAATATCTGCCTCTGGATAGTTACTCTGCCCAATGTTAAGAAAAATGAACATAATCATTTATTTGTCTCTAATGATTTTACCCTTGCTGTGGCCTTTTAGATAAGATATAAATGGTTGTTAGAAAAGAACCAGTGTGAGATTGATTTTCAGTGCCTTGTCTTCAAGTGGTGTTATGAATTGTGAAAATCTTTTACACTTTATGTTAAGAAACTTCTCGTTCAACACCCAGGGACTCTGCCTTGTGAGTAGTGTTCTATTAAAAACATCATAAGTAGCTTAGGAGTTTGATATATATTGATATTTAATGAAAAATGAAACAATTTTAAATAAATGTGATAAGTGAGAAGACTTAAGAAATAAAATATTTAAACCAAGATAATCAATCTTACAATTCTGGAAGCTTTAAAAAATGCTTCAGATAAAATGTAATATTCAACATTTTCAGTTTTTAAAGGATACCTTTTGACAAAGAACAATGATTGTAGGAATTTTTGATAATATTCTATGACTTAAAACAGTTTCAATATTTATCAGAAAATCAGTTCAATGATGCTTCTGTAGAAATGTTTGGGTATGGTTGTATAATCTACCTTCAAGAAGGGATCTCACCTCTTGAATTCCAAAGTTCCATATATAATTACCAAAATTTTACCAAACCTAATAAGGAAGACAAACCAGCACTTGTACATGCATAGAAACATTTTATTCAGAAATACATGCCAATTCATAGCTTGGTATCCTGACTCAGTAACCCAAATTTTCAAGTCGATATTTGGCATGAATCATGGTGAGTGGTAGACCTGGGTATTCCACTCGTACCTTTTTACAGCTTTGCATGGGAATCTGGCAGAAAATACATTCATTTTCACTGTGATTCTTTGGTAATTGATTCTTTTTAACAGGAATCGTATTCAGGCCATAATATATGATCTCATTTTAGTTCCTAGGATATTTGTGCTCCACACCTGGTACTTCTGAAACCGTGTGCATAGTAGTGACCTCTTCAAGGCTAGCTAATAATTTCCAGTGGGATTAAAAGCATAGTCTCTGCTAGCCAACTGCTTTTGAACTTATTGCTTAATGATGATGAATTTTTAATAATCTGGATGCCTGCCATGTTTTTCTCAGAAAATGAGAAATATTCTCTTTTGTGAAAAAGATACAGAATGATAGTCTTGATCTGCAGCATCTTAATAATAAATGGTCTTGCTTTCTAATCATTCCAAAAAAAATTTCCAAATCCTTCTAGAAATAAAGTAATTATTTTGGTAAACATTTTCTATCTTCTAACTTGAATGGTTGAAAATTCCATGTCTTATTATTTCAAATAAACTTGAAGTAAATTAGACTACATAATGTATGATACCAATCAAAATGAACCTACACTTTACACTTCTGTTAGAGAGAAGGATACATAATCTTACTTGAAAACTCTATTTTCTATTTTTAACATAACTCTAGTTACCACTATCTCCAAAACAATTAAAACATCAATTTCCAGTCTTGAACACTTTAATACTAAATTGGCCAGTAGAGGGATACATTATAAATATAGTAACTGAAGTAATTAACTCTACTCAATGAAACACTTTCAAGCAATTTTCCTTTTTCTACTGGGACACTACTGTTTTGCCAAGTAGACAAAAATTATTTCTACCATTTGATGAGAGAATGATGGAAAAGATTCTCTCAAACTGTTCAGTAGTTAATAATAGAGCTTAAATCCTTCCTATAAATCCAAAATTCCAGTACAAATTTTATGTGTTTCTGATGTATATACTTTTACTAGAGTCCACTGAATTCTTTGTATTGAGAAGTCGAGCCTTATTGTCTTTGTTTTATACAGACAAGGCATGATTATAGAATATGTTGTATCACAACAAAACTATTGTCAAAAATAAGAAAAGTAAGTAACACTTTTCTCTGGACAGTAATTACCCTGCTGAGATTTGGGAAAACATGCACTTTTCTAGTAATTCTACTTTTAGGTGGATTATCATGAGAAAAGAATTGCTATTTAGGATAAATTATCATGGTTATATCATACAGTGATATTTTATTTTTCTTTCAGAATAATCCTTCAAACATGGTGATGCAATCAAATTTATTTAAATAAATAATAAATAAATAAATAAATAAATAACTGAAGGAGTGAACACTAGGTAGAGAAATAGATAAGAGAGAAATATATATGAAAGATATAATGGCCCCATATATCATAACAGAAGGCCCACAAACTCTCACAACTAGCACAAAGCAAATGTAAGGGGCACCAATGAAAAGGAAAGCAAACACCAAGTAACAGAACTAGAAGAATTATAGAAGCACTGAAAAAACTTGGCAAATTCAAAGAAGAATGTGAACCAAAAGATGATGGAACTAACACAAACTGATCAGTGTGGGTGGGGGAGAGAAATGCACGCAATTAGAAGAGCTCACCAAAACCATTCAAGACATGAATGACAAATTTAATAAAGCTACAGACTCCCCAAAATGAGGCAGACAGAAATGACAGCGACTAAAAAATACTGTACAGAAATTAAATTGCAAAAATGACCAGTGTGAAAACAGGATTTCTGAAACAGAGGACAGAAAGGTAAAACTGAGTGAATTAGGCCCCCAAAATGGCAATAGAACAAGTAAAATTCATCTAAGAGCAAGTATCAATGCTTAGAAGACTAATCTAAGACTAACTAGAGTTAGAAATTAGAAGCTAGACTACATGGAAGAAAAAAGTCTGTTAGTAGAAATCACAATAGAAAATTTTCAAAGTACAAGAACGCATGTCAATATACCGGTAAGAAGGGACTGTAGAGCATCACCTACCTGTAAAGAAAGAAGAAGGGCTCTATAACACGTCTTTCAAAACCCTGGATGTCCAATTAAAACAAAACAAAACAAAACAAAAAAAAAAACAGAATCTTAAAAACTGTCAGAGAAAAGCAAAAAAATACCATGTAAAGTTAAACCCATCAGGATTACAGCAGATTTCTCAACACAAACTTTAAAGGCCAGAACAGCTTGGAGTGAAGTGTTTCAGGTCCTAGAAACAAGCAACTTCCAAACCAGACTAACATGTCCTCCAATGCTATCTTTTAAAATTGATGGATTGATAAAGATATCTCAAAACAAAGAACACCTCAAGAGATCATGAACCCCACATTACCACTTTAAAAGTACTTAAAAATATTCTAGACACAGATAATAAATACAACAAAGACAAAATATTACATAGAATTAATACATAAGGTAAGTAGTTTAACACAAAAAATGAGAATTAAATGCATTACCAGCAGAAAAAGAATGCAAAAGCAGAAATCAATAGCATTCAGTAATGAGTCTTGATGTAAATGGTATGACCTTTCTAAATAAAAGACACACATTTCCATACTGGGTCAAAATCACAGAATCCGACAGTCTGCTGCATTCAAGAATCTCATATAATCTAAAAAGAAATTTACAAAGTTAAAATCAAAGAGTGTATTGTAATACTTTATGGACTGGATGCCAAAAGCAAGCAAGGATGGTAATGTTACTCTCAAAGTAAACTTCAAGCTAAAATTGACCAGAAGAGTTAATGGAGTTTGCTACATATTAGTTATATGAACAATTAAACAGGGAGTGATAACATTTATAAATATATATATGCACTTTACTTAATAAAACAAATGCTATTTGACATAAAAGATCAAATAACTACCAATACACCTGCAGTTGGTGACTCAGTAGCTCTCTTTCACAAAAGAGACAGAGCAACTAAACAACAACAAAAAATAATTAAGTAAATATTAGAGCTGAAATACTTCTTAGAACAAGTGGAATTAATAGATATCTACAGAGTATTCTAACCTACTACAACAGAATTTACATTTTTCTCAGCAGCACACAGAACTTTCTCCAAAAGAGACTATGGATTCACACATAGTCTTTTCTGGAGAAAGTTTTGTGTGCTGCTGAGAAAAATATGAATAGAAATCCAAATTATCCCATGTATATGTAAGGATCATTGTGCATTGAAACTAGAAATCAATCACAAAAGAAAACACAGAAAAAATTATAAATGTAGTACCTGGAAACTTAGGCCACTCCTGGACACTCAATGGGTGACAGAAGAAATTAAGGAAGAAATTAAACAATTTCTGGAGTCAAGTGACAAGGCCAGTACAGCATACTATAACATATGGGACACAATAAAAGCAGACCCAAGAATTTTATTGCAGTTAATGCTACCATTAAAAATGAAGATCATAAATGATAATTAAGCTGGTAAAAAAAGTGAAACAGCAGGATAGAACTTGAAAGTAATGCTCTCAATCATTTCAACAATTCGGAAGGAATAAGAGAGTGAAAGAGAAAGGAAAACCTGAACTGGTTTTAAAACCATAGTAAGTAGGCAAAAGAATGCTCACCTTCATGACATGGAAAAAATATTGGCAGTCTGGTTTGATGACTAGATGCAAAAATGAATCCCAACGAGTCTTTCATTACTTCTAGCCAAGGCACTCTGTATGTTCACGGCAGATGAAGGAGAAGAATGGATGGAAACATGGACAGTAAGCCATGGATGATGTCAGTGCTTTAGTGAGAGATTCAATCCAATATTCAAAGTGTCAGCAGTGAGGCAGGTGTGAAGGACAGACATACTGGGTTCGAGTGGAAGCCCTTCCTCATTAACTGCTGAGAATCCATGTGCATTGAACTAGCTTAGTTAGTACACACTTCCTGTTTACTATTGAGCAAATAGCACAAGTATTCCCTTAAAAACTATCCTCCTGTTTGATAATGCTCCAAACTACTTCCAGCATCTTGACAGCCTGCACTCACGTGTAGAGATAGAATATCTGTTTAAAGCACAACTGTTATCTGCAGCCTATAGACCAGGAGATCTATGACTGCTTTCAAAGTATACTATTTTCAAGCAAATTTTTCAAAGCTATACCAGCAATAGAAAACAGTGAAGTAACCCTTCATGATTTTTAGAAATAATGAAAATCCATTAAAATCATTCAATCACTGTGGGAAAGAGGGACAGAAAAGTGTATACATATAGAAAAATGCCTGACATATTCTGTGCATAATTTGGAAGCATTTGACAAAGATAAAGATGTCAATTTCATGAATGAAATAACTATGAAAGTTGCTAATGTACTTAATTTGAGGATAAAGTGCAAGATATTAAAGAATTCGTAGAATATACTGAGGGAGAGTTAACAATGGAAGATTTAATAGAGTTGGAAGCACAGCAACATTTAAAAGAAAAGAAGGAAGAAGAGGAAAGAATTGAAGAAGTACCAATGAAGCTCACTACAAAGGCTTTAGCAGGTGTGTTCTCACAAGTGAATGGAGTTATGCTATCATGAAATTTATGAAGCAAAAAGAAAATGACAAAACAGACCACACCAATGGAATTCTTCTTGAAAACTGCACCTAGGACCCTTAATACTAGTTCTTTGATTTCTATTTTGTCATCTCCTTTATCTGGGCCTTCTGATGTTCCAATCAGAATTCCGATGATGACAGTGATAAAAATTTTGAAAGATCTAATAACTAAAATGCTAACTTGAATATCTTTTTTTGTACTGTCCTCTCCATCTTGTTTATGCTGCCTCAATGTCTTTTATTTTTTGTATAGCATATCTTGTTTATAGAGTACTGTAATTTTGGCTGATGACACTGTACAGTACAGTACAGTTGTTCTATGTTCTGTTATACATTGCAGTACTGCATGTAAGATTTATTCAAATAAAAATAGTTATCAAGTTGGAGTTTTCCTTAAAACTTTCTTTGTTCCCGATTATTGTAACATACATACTATATAAAATTGTTCCTTTAGTGATCAATTCATTTAATAATCTAATAACAAGAACAGAACTCAGTCATTAAACAACAAATGTCTATATAGATGATATGAATTCAAATTAACATTATTTGCAAATAACATGTTCTTTAACATGGAAGACCTAAAAAATTCCATGCAAAGACTTTAAGAATTAGCCAAATTCAGCAACACAGCAGGATACAAAGTTAAGTTTCATAAATCAATGACATTCCTGCACACCAAAAATAAATTCACTAAGAAAGCAATTAGTGAAACAATAGCTTTCTCAATAACACCAAAAAAAATTAAATACTGAGAAATAAATCTGGCTAAGAAGTGAAAGATCTCTACAATAAAACTTATAGAACTCTGTAAAAGATTAAAAAGTTATCAGATAATGAAAAGAGTGCTCTGTTCAGGAAACAGAACTAATATTGTCCAAATGGCCATGCTTCCAAAATTGATACACTGATTTAACGCAATTCCAGTCAAAACACCAATAGCATTCCTCATAGAACCACGGAAAATAATCTAGAATCATATGGAACTAGAAAAGGTGCAGAATGGATAAAACAGTCCTGTGGAAAAAGTCAAAGCAGGAGGCCTCACAATACCTCCCTTCAAGTCATGAGTTGCAAACATGAACTAAGAAATGAAAAATGAAAGAAAACAAAACAAAACAAAAAAACCAACAAACCCCAAGAGAAAGCCTTAGAGATACACAGGAGGAGGATGGAAGGAAGAGGAAGGGGAATAAAACGAAATAAGACTATTAAGTATACATACCTACTCCCTAAGATGCATGTAAACACGCACTACAAAAATGTAATACTAAAATATTAAAAATTAGAATTTAGCTTTGAAACTTATTCTCCTTTATCTAATACACAGGGGCAATAATGTATATGGGAGACACAGGTTAAAATTTTATTCCATAAAATTTTATTATACGTTTTACCCCAATTAACATTCTTTTAATAAATTAAACACTGTAACTCTCAGGAAGCACTGTAGAGAAACAGCGTTAATAGTGTTCAGAAATCAGAAAACCTGGTTCTAGTGCTAGATAGTCTTCTATTTAATGCTGGTATATGGCATATAAAAATACTCATTAAGTATTTCCATACTGCCTAGATTTATTTATTAATAACTGCTACAGTACTTTGTGTTCTCTATGTGTATGCTGAAGCTTTGCAGCCCTGCTGTACACAGAGTGGTTGAGTAACTAGACTGTTACTATAGAAAGTCATTGGATCTGATCTGGAAGCATGAGTCCAAGTCATCACTGAAGATGTCACAGAAGAGAAAAGGGAAGGGAATGGAGTTTAGGAAGCTAATAAGCTGCAATTCCCGTGGACCAGTATGAAAGGTCACATTGTATTCTCTCTACCATACTCAAAGCTTTTCATCTCGCATGTGGGGAGAAGTTAGAATCTGGCACTTGTAAAAATCTGTATTTTAAACTACTATGAAGATTTGATTACTAACTTTCCAAAACCTGCTCCTCTAGTTGTGGATTAAATTGATTGGACATTATACCTATTGTACTTTATAACTTTTCAGTATTGTCTACTTTTAGCCATTACATGGATATACTTAATCACCTAAGTCATGATACAAAAGCAAAGATTTTTAACTCAGTTGACTTTATCATTTCATCTATAATCACTCTAATTTTATTACCTCTCCTTTTGCAGATTTTACTGACCATTCCTATATGATATGTTATACCTAAAATAGTTCAATTTTGTGCTGATTGTTACTTTTTTAAAACATTCTTCATAGATGTGTATGCCATATTCTTAAAACAGAAAAAAGGCAATACATCTCTATACATATGCAAAATCATTAGTAGCTACTAATGTGTACTATAAAAAAGATAAACACACTGGGGATTTAGCTCAATTACACAGTGCCTGCCTGGCAAGCATGAGGTCTTGAGTTCAATTCCCAATACAAAAATTTTTTTTTCAAACAACCATTTTGTAGAATTCAGTGGTATAAATGTTTTTATTCTCAACGTGGTGCTACCATCACCACTGTCTAAATCAAGAACATTTCTATTACTCAAGAAATGAAACACCTATTCAGAGCTAAATTTTAATGAATATATCAGATGATTAGTAAATATCTTGAATAATGTGTATATTGTTTTTATTTAATAGTAATAACAGTAATAGTTAAGTAAAAGTGTTCCTATCTTTTTTTTTTAAATGAGGAAACTAAAACTAAGAGATTGAGGAGATGGGCTGAATATAAGAAATGCTTGCTTGCCATCTTTAGTTTATAGATTTTCAGATTCAGTAAAACTTTTCTACTATTTTCTTTCCCAAAGGTGAATTTAACTTAAAGAATTTCCTTATTTGATATTGACAGAAAGGAGACAAATATGTTATGGGAATCAAGCCTTCCTTGCTGCATCTCTATGCTTTAAATGTATATATCTTGAATTTTCTAGATGGGTGCTCTCCTCCAATTTTTTTGTTTCTGTGTCAGAAGAGGTGAACTTTGAAGTCCAGAGACATGCAGTTCTTACATAATGTAGGATTATTTTAAATAGGGTACTCAGTTTTGCATAACAAATGGAAATTCCAATTTCGTTTTCTTCTGAAAACCTGTTGTTTAATCAGAAATAAATTTTTCTGATACTGTATTGTCTTAGTCTGTTTTGTAGAAGGTCAAGGGGACCCAATCTTACATAATACACTTGCAATAAAAACGATAGGTGTCCCAAACAGGTTTGCTAATAGTATTTTTGTATTTACTAGCTACTTACTAGCAATTTATCTAATGTTACCTAAGAAAGTGAATTAAAGAATGAAAAATATATAAATCATAAATCTGGCATGAACAATTTTAAATAAATTCATCCTGATGTGTTGTGACTATTATGATGTATAGGTGAAATATGTTTGAACCTTGAGAAGAATTTATACTTTACCAAAAAAAGTAGGCTGTGTGTGTAGACTGCAAAAGATTTATACTTACCTGAGTGTTTCATATTGAACTCAGTTTTATTAACTTTCTTGAGATGTTGTACACCTTAAATTCAGCTTCCATGATACTTCCTATGTTCCTTCCCACAAGTGCTCCAGATGCTTAGCTCATGATAATTGTTGCAGTACTAAGCAGTCATTTTCTACTAGTACACTCAGTTATAAAATGGTGAATCACCCATTTCTACTACAAAGCAAGATGAACACTTAATTTCCTTTGGGTGCTCTGTGAAGTGGTAATTTTGGAACATCAGTTATTTAGATATTAGTCCATTTGTGTTACTAGATTTCTTCCTTGTTCCTTCCTGCCTGACAGCATTTGACTCAGATTTGATAGAAGGCAATAGATGCGGTGATATTTTGTATAAACTACACTCTGAAGGATCAATAGTCAGGATAAATTTTGCTCATGTCTTCAATAGATACTGTAAAAGAAATACTTAGCATTATTGGAAAATCTAGTAATAATACTTGTAGGTATTACATTTATGTAAATTCAAGTTTTTAGTGGCTTAAGATACAATCTAAATGCTACCTTTGAGCCACAGTGAAGATAAGCATTTTCATTTGGGAGAAGATTAAACATAAAACAAATGTAGTATATATACACACATGTATAACATTTAAAGAAACACATAACTTTTTGCTAACTCCTTACTATATAGCTTATGTTACGTTTTAATTTCTTAAGCGAAACAACTCCAAAGCACTTTGAAGGAGGAATAAGCATTGTTTGTTTTCTCTTGGTTGGTTTCATGTAGTGTTTTACTTTAAAAATGAATCTTCCAGTAATTTTAAAAATGCTTACAGCAGATGATTTATATGGTAAACAAACAATACTGCTGAGGCCTTCGTTAAGTTTGACTCTTTTTTTTTAGGTCGAAGATATCAGCCTTAATGTTTCCTAAAAATAAATACTCATACAACTATGTATGTTAACACATTTCCTTAACTCATTTAAATCCTCATTGAGACCCATTTTAAACATGAATATACTTATTTACAAAAGGAATTCAAATTATAAGCAATAAAAGGGAGAGTGGAGCCCAGTTTCCTAAAATGAAACCACATCGTCAAAGGAGCAATTGCAGCAGCTACACTCTTTCTATTTTCAGTGTATTCATCTTAAATAAGAAACAATAGAGAATAGGTTTTTCTGGCAGGGACAGCAGTTGATCCCTCCAATACAGTGCATTGCGGTTAGACCTGAACACTCCAATCTTCTCAATCAGCAAGAAACTCTTGACTTGCTACAAAGGAGGGAACAACATTAAAAGCACTCACTCAAGCTCATAGCAGTTGGAAAGGGATCAAGATCTGAAGCCAAGAAATAGATCTGTCTGATCTGAAATAGATCTTTCCACTTTGTACAACCGACATAGCAAATAGTCTGAGTGAACTCTAAAGGACTCAGAGGCAGAATATGGGAAATTTTTTATCAGTTGCACTGAGAGTAATCGAAAAGGAAAGGATGGTTGGATGGTTTTACTTTTGACAACAGCCATAAGTCAGATTTGTTTGTAAGTCCCACAAGGTGAGTTTTATATACCTTTGACACAAAGCATAAAAAACCAAACACACACACACACACACACACACACACACACACGTAAATACAGTGTCAAACTGTATTGCACTATAATACACCGTCACAGTGCACAGCAAGCACACAGCCAGACAACTATAACAATGTTCAGCAGACATGTGAGCTACTTCTGTCTTTCTTCCCATCTATGAATGTTTATAATATGAGGTCTGTTCTTCTCTGTGAAAGCTTGCAACTTGAATGTTTGTAAATTGGGAACTTACTGTACTCCCATTATAGGTAGGATAATGTGTATCTACTATTACAAGAAAGACATGGATTCTGTTATGTTTGGGCTTTTTATTAGACTTCTAAATTTTCACCATAAATTTCAGCTCCTTGTTAGTCCTTATTAAGTGTTCTTAGTGTGTCAAATCCTTTACTAATATCTATATATTGGTATTTAAATACGTTTTGAAATATTTTGCAGCCATCATAGCAACTGATTTCCCTTTGCAGACATCACATTAGACTGCCATTTCTTTCCTCACATGCTGCTATAATTTTAAATTATTTTTAATTCTATGGCCTGATCTCAGATTTTATGAAGCACAGTCTTTTATAGAGTAGAGTTTGACAGTTCACTGGAATCCCCATAAACATGCTTGGAAAACTATTAAAACACTAAGAAAATGGATAAAACAGAATTTTAGGTGATGGATTTGCATATTAATTTTCTACATGAGGTGTACAGCTCACAAACAGCAGAACTGTGTGCATGTCCATTGGTGTGTGAGGCATTGAAAAGATATCTAGATACAAGCTATAACACATGTGCAGGAAACAATATTTATTCTCAGTCTTTTCCCATGATTTTCCTCTGCATCATACTTCCTGAATTTAGCACATGTTCAAATCTTGTTTCCATTTCTACTAGCATCTCTCATGACACAGTGTGCCCATCACAGTGTTGTTGATGTTGTCATTGTTTCTCTTGTTATTTTTCCCAATCAGAAAAGACTAAATGGCCAAACGAATGCTGGATTTCAGTGAAGAACTCCTAAATCACTCACTTAGGATGCTGAAATCTATGCAGTTAAATCTATGCAGTTAAAAATAAACCCAATACCCATCAAATAAAAAACAATCAATACTATTTTTAATCAAGTTCACAATGAGCTCAACATTCTTTCTAATTTCCTTCATGCTTGTTCATATTACTCAGTAAGTTCAAATTATCATTGTCTTTGCAGTGCTGTTGTGCTCCATGATCTCTCAAATGGTCAATCTGGTAGCCACACAAAACAATAGATCCAAAATATGCTACATAATTATTGAACATGATTTATCAATTTCAAAACAGCAACTCTTCTGTAGAAGCACAGCTTTTATCATGCTCTGGGCCATCCTGAAGTTACAGCTCAAGTTGTACATCGTTCCGAAGTGTGAAGATCATGAGAACATCTTTTAAGCCTGTCCTGGCCATTGTAATGCTGTTTGCACCATTTAACAGATGCTATTCTCATATAAGTAACATTTTCCAGGAAAGTAGGTTAAAGAAGTTTCTTAGAATACTGATGCTGTCAATAAATATTGGGGCTCATTCATTATATAGAAGCAACACTTTTGCATCTGCCAAGCCAAGTCACCCACACAAATTTATTCTTGGCATTTAAAGCAGATGTAATCACATTATTTCATCTCAATTGAAGCTGAATATTAAACTTTCTTTTTCTAAATCCTTGTGTGACATAAACATACATTTTTTTTCAGTTTATTATATTTAGTTTTAATACTATTTTATGTCCAAAATCATCTATTCTTGTGACCAAAAAATTGAATAAAAATGGCTGGTTTAGAAATTCCATTCTCTTGTGACTCCAAAATGGTCACAGGATATGCTGTTTATATACCAAAAATACAAGACTATCTTACTGCAGCGGGAGAAGTTCAGTATATATACCTATAAAAGAATACATACCCTGGTTGTTTACAGAAATTTAACTCTCACAGTTCAGTGGAATGAAATTGGAATTTGGCTACCAGCATGGATAGATTGTGGGAAGGCCCCTTTATGATTTGCACACTGCTGTCTTGCCAGTTGGTGAAAACTGAGAGACATCACCAGGATCCCTTTCTTTGGAGCAGTAAGTTCGTTGATGAGGTCTATATCTTCATGACCTAATTAGCTTTTAAATATTCCACTTCCTAAAACTGTATAATCACTTCCTTTAGCATAGAAATTTTGAGGGGGCAAAAGTGTTCAATATAATTTCAAACTACATTTTCCTTTTATTTATTATTGAGATAATATTAAAACAAAGTCAGTATCTGGGAAACAGTGTAATGATTGATTTATATTCAAATCTTGAGCAAATATACTGCTATATTGCAGTAACAGTGTTTTAAAGTAAGTGGTTTCATAATTTTGAAAGTACTTTCTCTGAATTTTTGAATTAACTTTAAAAGGAATACTCAAAAGTGTGCTTGTTTGTTCTTTTACTTATAATTAAACTACAAAAATAAAATATTGGTTTTAGATAGAGATACAGAAGTAGATTTTATTCATTGCTTCACAAAAGTTTTATGATTATGCTAATCTAAGAAATGTTGAAATTTTCTTCAAAGTATTTTCTTTACCTAAATAATCATATACCTGTAACTCCAGTATTCTGAGAGGCTGAAGAAAGAGAATCCCTTGTTTGAGTATAACTGGGACCTTTGGCAACTTTATGAGACCTATTTCAAAATGAAAAAAAGGCAATGTATATAGCTCAATTTAATACCAATATTGTAAAAAATAAATAAATAATAAACACGTACCTGATTCAATAAAAGAAAGAAATCCTGTCCCAGCATTTTATGCTGATTTAAAAACCCATTAAGTTAGCTGCTATTTGTACATTAAACATATTTACTTAGTCATTTCAGAGAGAAAAGTGTGGGTCTAGTTGAAGCAATGAGTCTGGATATAAGTTAAAGCAGTTGAACTTGTCATCTTCACATTCTCAATTTTTTCTGTTTCTCCTAATACATTGCTCATTTCTCCACTTCTAACCTTGCATCATGATTGCATTAATGTGCAGTTATGACGAGTGGTTTGAATACCAGTGTTTCTGTGTTCCATCTACTCTACATGCAGTGTTAGCTTTCTGGTTTAGTCTAATAAAGGACACACAACATTTTGTCCTCTGGTAAAATTGTCATTATTTCTGTTTCTATTTTTGGTTTTTCTGCTTCTCTCTGATTTTCTTTTACTGTGAGCTGTTTTGCTATTCTGTGCTAGCAGCTATAACGGTGATGATTTGTTACTAGCTTCCTTCAGAGGATATGCTGTCAGACTGTTACAGAGAGCTTCCTTAACTTATTTAAATACATCCTCTTCTCTTTGCACTTGGGTTTTACTCAGAGAGTTACTGGAATTTTCTCCTTTTACTTCACTATTTGTATTTACAGTCTCCTAAATCTTGCTCTCTTTTCCTTGTTCATTCTGCCTGCATACTTGGTGATGTCATCCTTTTGGAAAAGGATTGTGCACGCCAAGCAGAAGAAAAAGGCTGAGAATGGAATTATCTTCCAGACTTTATTTTATTCACATTCTCACTAACAGTTTTTCATAATAAATACCTAGCTGAGTTCATTCTGTCTTTTAGGGTCATTTTGCATGAGGTTTCAGAATGGTTTTGCATTTGTTGGGTGCACTCCGCAAAGCTGAAGAAAACCAAATATATTGCAGTAAGGACACCTCCCACAATGATTGACACTGGCACAGAGAGCTATGGCTGGAAGAAATCCTTAACAGATAGATCGACTGGGACATGGGAAAACAGGGTTGCTGGCAGATATTGTATTCAATCCAAGATCACGTAATTAGTACCAAGGACAGAATTAAAATCCAAATCCCAATCTTGATCACTGCACTCACACATGTAACGATGCAGTGGTTTGGTGGAAAAGAATGATGTGACAAAGGATCCTGATTCTGAAGTGCCACCCTCATGGATGCTTTGGGAAGGAGGTGTATAACACTCCCCCCCCCACACACACACACAAAGGAGAGAAAAAGAGTCTCAGGATATTATTCCTACCAATGTACCTTTATATTTAAAAAGAGTGTTACCATGTATCTCCAATGCTTTTAATGCAGTCCCTGAATACATCACGAGCAGTGAATTTGCCAGAGTAAAAATAAAAGTGCTTAGTTTCTTCAGAGAATATTTTAAGACATAAAACATGGGTGAACACAGGTGCAAGGTCCAAAGTTTTGAAAGTTGTCAACAACAAGGAAAATTAAAAAAAAAAATCCTACTCATGTTGGAGATTCAAAATATATTTAAACTGGATAGTTTTAACCAGAATGGATTCAGAAAAGACAACCAGATGGTGAGGAGTCTGAAAACTATGTGTTATATTTAATGTTAAAGGAAATATGTAGGGGGGAAATACTAAAACCATCTTTAAAACATTTGAAGATTTATCACCTGGACAAGGGAACAAAAATTTTATAGATAAAAAATATAAAATGATGGACACAGATCCAGCAGATACAACTTATAGTTGTGAGAAGAAAATAGAATAAAACTGTAGAGCTGTTAGATAATTATTTTGGGAAGTACTTAATGATTAACTTATCTTTTATAAAATTAAAAAGAGTCGGGATGACCAATCACCCAGTCAAGGAATGTAATCATGTCAACAATAAGTAGAATGCTAGATAATATTATATGAAGGAGTTATTTGTAACTCTTAAATTCTGTCATTGAAAAAGAAGTTTTACTATTTTCAAAAATTATTTGCATCTAGTGAATTTCTTTTCTTATTTTGAGGTCATTCACTAAGAGATTTTATAATATTTCTTACAATTCTTTGAGTTAATTCTTTCAGTTAACAATTACAAAGGAGAAAAAGGTACAAAATTAACAATGATACTAAGTAATGTATAGTATATCATAATGCCAGAATTAGCCGAGTGGACCATATAAAAATGTCTTCTCTACCCCATCCCTACTTTTAGAATATCTAGAGATAAAGCTGAAAAAGCTACATTTCTAAATGTTTTATAATTAAATATAAGCACAATGAATTTGGAAAATCTTGTCTGGAAGCTACAAAATACATTTGTGTGAATTACTGGGAATGGATGAAGAATGTGATCTAATTTATAGAAAAGTAACATGTTTAGGTCAGGATGGTGAGGAATGTGGTGGAGTGGAGTGAAAAGGAAGAGAATGATGAAATATAAACAGCTCCAAGCCTTTGTGGATAACCCATTCACGTTAGTGATAGTGATAAAATCCTATTGAAGGTGTAGAAGCCAAAGCAAACAAATGGAGTTTTTATTCTTTTCACAAGCTGCTTTGAATCTATAATGGCTCTCTGGTCAGAATGTGTATTGCTTTCCCCTCTGGACAGCATAACTGCATCTGTAGAGGAAAGAGACAGAATGCTGAAGCTAAGTTGGAGATAGTAGGTGTCAGGCGGTGCAGGTAGGTGGTGAGAGAATTACTTTGGTGTGTCATCCGCTGCAGTGATGGGGAAGCTTTTATAACTTCCAATGACTCAAACAGTCCGCTGCGGCATGGTTTCACCGCCATGGATCTACCCTAAATTCAGCAGTGGCCTTGATTTCAAACTGGCTGTCATAATCACAGGGCACCACATGCTACAAGACAAACCAAATTTAATGTGGTTTAAGGAAGACGCTAAAACAGAAAAGCAATTAGCACATTATTTCCTCAAGGAAGTATTGCTCACACTCATATCAGTCCTGATGACTGCCTCTCTGACCACACAGGGGATTTGTTCACTTATAAAGATTAATACCACAGAAATGAGTGCAAACCATCCAGCAAGCCCTGTACATGACAGCCCATTAGAGTAGCTGACATACATACTGGAGGGCTGTATATTTTTCCCAAGAAGCATCACACAGGGAGCCAAAAATATATTATTTTCCGGCATGTTTTTGTATAGTTTTGTCATGTCGACCTTGAAGGTTTAAATATCCATTGAATGACCTTCTGGTACAGATAACTTTCACCAGTCAGATTTAATACGTCACACCTGCTAACACAGTCCTCTCTTTATGCATGTCCAAAGAAATAGTGAAGAGGAAGGTAAACATAAGCATATCTTTGCATATAGGAAAACTTAAGACTCTGAACCCTTTCTCTCCAGAAGGTTTTGAGGCAGAAGCTGATTACAGTCAGTACTGTGGCTCAAGATTACTTTGTAACAGATGTACGAGGAAATACTAGCAATAAAACTAAAGGTAAGGGAGACAGAGGTCTTAAGCAGTACATGATATGTGATACAAACTTGAGCAGGCAGTCAAGAAATGAGCGGGAGAAGGTTTGGGCAGTGAAAGTTGAAGAGAAGATGAGGTCATCTTTTCTGTCCAACAGAGGTACTAAGGCTTGAATTTTTAACTTTTGTCAGGAATTTGTATCAGATTGATGAATTTGACTGGAAGGTACAGGAGTAGACAAGAAAGGGGAATGTCTTCCTTACTCCCCAGAGGAAAAAAATATGAATACTAGGCTATAAAACATTTGTGCAGGTGAGAATAAACTAATAACATATAGCTTATAAAGAATGTAATAGTTTGGTTTTTTGACTTCAGAAATGACAGAACCGCAGAACTTGAACATGCCTAATGTTATTAAATTAGTTCAGTTAACATTTTGCATAGGCTTCAAAGCTTCAATAAAATCCCTGGAATCAGTATGCATCATATAATACCTCACCTTTATCCTGCACATAACCAAGTTTCTCCCAAATATGAGGGGCATTAAATAAATAATTTATTCATTCAACAAATATTGTGAGTGCTTTGTATATCAGGTGCTGTTTAAGCACTTGAGATATAGCAGTAAATAAAACCAATAAAGGTCCTTTGTAATCATTATAATAAATACCATAATACATAATATTACATGATAAATGCTATAGAAGATAAATGAATATGATAAAATAAAATGAAAGGGTTTACTATTTTTTGCCATGGGCTTATATTTTTCATTATTTTTTAACTTAAAGTACTATTAAATTGTGTTTTCAAATGTAAAATGTAGGGAGTTGCAATAATTACTGAACTTTTGGGTTTAAGGTTAATGATTGTTATGTAACTTCAGGGACCCTTTTCTTTAACAAGTTTGTTTTCAGTAATAAAAATAAATGTAAGTTATTGCATTTTTGCAAAGGAAAAAATTGCCCTTGTTTTACTATGTGTTTCCTCTTGGTAGAAATGAATAAGTGCTAAAATCCACTGGAAATCTTAATGTTATTGCTATATCAATGTCTGCATCAATGTCTTACTTCTCCATTAAAACTTATTTAGTATGTATTCAGAGAATGAATTTACAGACCAGGGATTTGTTATTTTTTTTCTTTTTTCACCTGCCCATATCTTCACTTATGAGAAAAATGATAGTAAAATTTATATCATTATAAGATGTAAAATTTCTTTAAAACTCGGGGAAAGGTAAATGTTCTTCATTAAGTCATTTAGAGAAGCAATGTTTCCATCACTCATGGAAGCTGCATACAGTGGAAATATCACAACAGCTCGGATAAGTTCAGATTGATTCTATATGTGTATCTCATGTGTGCTTTGGGACATCTTTTCAATTCCCTTCCACTAATCTGGTTGAGGAACATGCGCTGAATACACACCACATGCAGGAAATTTAGAGCAGCCCACTCTTTCCTCTAAACCAGAGCTAGTAAAATAGATTTTGAAATAACCTCAGAAATCAGTGACCTTAACTTGCTATCCATGGTCTTCAGTGCCTTCAGAGGAAAATATAAAATTAAGTGAAATCATAATAGTTCCACATGTTCCTTTTTTTCTGAAATAAACATCCAAAATATTCATCAAATTCTCAAAGCCCCACAACTTAAATTGATATTTTCAGCTTTAGAAATTCCACAGCTCCCAATCCAATAGCACCCTGAGTGGATTGATAATTAAAAAGTGCCAATACTAGAATCATATTCTTTTATTTGTACTTTTTCTAGACATGGCCAAGATTTTAAAATTTGGCCTGAAAAATTGCAAGCTATTTTGCTTTGCTGTGGGTATTGTAGTTATCTAAATGTTCTCAAGTTACCATAGGAACCTGCAAAGAGGAAAAAGGAGCCAAATGGCCCAGGTTAGAAAATGGTGTATAAGCAGACCTGTGAGAGGGGCCAAGTGTTTCTGATGCCACAATTCAGTCCAGTAAACACTGGGCTGTGCAGTGAGCCATTTGAATACCTGCAATTGTGGTGGATATCTGAAACACACACGGGTTCCTACACACAAGGCCTGGCAAGGCCTCTGGATAATCCATCCAAGGAAACATTTCACTTTTGAGTACTCTTATTTGCTGACTATGTAACGGATTTTAAATATCACAGTATTTTATGAGCACTTTTCCTTTTGTTGAGAAAAATTGAAATTCTCTGTTTCATTTTCTAGGTTTGCTGCTTTTAAAAGTTATTAGCCAATAAAAGTTAATCCCAAAATGTGTTAGTTTAATAAAATCAGCCATTTGAAAAATCTTTCAAAATCATATTTCAAAAATCTTTCTAAAATGCACTTTAGAGCTTTACTCCTACCTGACTGCCCAGACCATCACAAAAAGAACTGGAAGGTGAAATTATGGAATCTAATTAATTAATGAGAGCTCTTTCCAGTAAGAAGCCTTTTAGTTCTTCAACTTCAGTTTTTGCAGATGTCGGCAGTGTGAAAGGCTGACCCCCAGAATTGCATAAACGGTCTCCACAGAGTGAGCTGCTATTGAGACTGAGAATACGAGTCAAATTAAAAGACTATTTTGTAACTTGATTTTTTCTTTCATTTATTAACTAATGTGAATTTTTTCTGTGTTTTCTTACTATCCTTTCTGTGTCTTATAATTACATTCAAAATTTCAAGTTTTCAAGATTGTTAGTCAAGTATTTTGTAAAATCTCCCTTTTGAAGATTTGTCTAATTTCAACTAAGTTAAACTGGGGTTATGAATTTTGCAAGGAAGATCACAGAAGTGCCATTTGTATCAATCTTATGAGAGACATATATTACCACTGTCGTAAGTAATAGGTGATATTATTCCCAATTAACTGGCTAAGAGAACATTTGCCTGGTGTCTCCACTGCAAAGCCACCCTCCTTCCCCTTTCCATGGTGTGTAAGAATTACTATGCACAGTCACTCTTATGGAGTAGGGCACTAAGTTCCATCACTTTAAAATGGAAGGTTTGCATGAATGATTTAGAGAAGTTTGCATGCATTTTTTCATTCCTTATTCACACAGTTAATTAATAACATTTGGAATTTAGATATTCTAATTTACTGTGAGTGCCATTGCTTTTAAATCCATTAGCTATCATAACAGAAAAATCTAGGTGTGTATACAATACTGTTTATACATATAACTATATTTATATTTCATATGAATCTTTATTAAGCTAAACATGAGTTTGAACTGTTGTCTGAACTTCTAACCTATTACTACATGGATCACCTTAGCATTTCTCTTCTCTTACCCATAACTCCTACTCCATTAATGAGAGGTATGACTGCCTCTATGTGGTATCCAGGCGGTTAACTGAGCACTATTTCAGTTTTCAAGTATTGGGGTGATGCATGATAATCTGTACCCCTATGCAGCATGGCTTTGTAAGCCATACATCTGTGCAAAAGTTTAATTTGTCTTTAGTTTTAGAGAATACATTCATTTCCAAAGTTATTTTCCCACATTCTCCCATTCCCTTCGATGAGATTCTTTCATACATTAATCCTGCACTTAAATTCTCATGTCACAATCATCTTGGTATGCCAAAATCTCATATAATTTAAGACTTACTCTTCATGCTATAAAGTTCTACGGATATTGACAAATACCTGTTTTCATGTATTCACCACTGTAGTATCAAAAGAAAATTTTCATTGCCATAAAATCCTATATATTTTACCTATTCAATCTTTCCCCTCCTTTAAACCCTTTATAAACACTAACTTGATTGTCATCTCTACAATTTTACCTGTTGTTACTTTGGCAATATGTATTATTCTATGTTTTTTGCATGGATGGATAGGTCATTTCTCTTTGCAAATGAAGTATTACAGCTGTACCACAGTTTACTTGTCTATTTATCTATTCAAAGATATTGTGATTCCTTCCAGTTAGAGAAAATTGTTGTGCATTTTATGCAATTTTTATATGAGTATATGCTTTGATATCTGTTTAATAAGTAACTGAAAATGTGATCATTAACTCACATGGTAAGAATCTATGTACCTTTGAAGCAAACTGTGTAACTGTCTCCAAAGTGGATGTACTATTTTGAATTCTCACTAGAAATGAACAACAGTTTCTATTATCTGACAACACCCTTGCTAGCAACTGTAAACTTTGGATTTCAGGTATTCTAGCAGTTGTGTAGTGATGGCTCATTATTGTTTTAAATTACGTTTCTGTAATGCAAAATACTGAGGACAGTTTCATATGCCTTTTGTCATTTATATATCTTCTGCAATGAATTATTTGTTGCCTATGTTTTAAATAATTTTTCTTTTCATTATGTTTTTAAAGATTTTTAAATATATATATATGTGTGTGTGTGTGTGTGTGTGTGTTTGTTTATTTAACTGAGCTTGATGGTTTATGCCTCTAATCCCAGAACCCTGCAGACTGAGGCCAGCGTAGACTACGTGGTGAGACTCAGACTCAAAAATCAATAAAGATTTTTAATATACTTTAGGTGTAAATGCTTTATTGGATATGTGTTTTCAATCATGTCTGCCAAAACTATGATTTTATTTTGTTTTGTTTTTGCTTTTTGTTTGCTTGTTTGATTTGTACATACTCTTAGCAATATCTTTGACAGGACACTATGATTAATTTATGTAAGTCCAACTTGCCAATTTTCAAAGTTTTTTGTCTTTACATCTAAAAACAACACATCACCAAACTAAAAGCCACCCACATCACCAAACTAAAAGCCACATTTGCTATGTTTTCATTTAGAAGATTTATAGCTTCATGCTTACACTTAGGTCTTCAATCTTCATCTTATTTTTGTGAAAGTTTGAAATCTGTGTCTCATTTCTTTTTGAAACAATAGTTTGAACATCATTTGTTAGAAGCACTTTACTGAAATGTCTTCACTCCTTTATGTTTACTGTATGTGTGTAGCTTTATTTCTAAACTCTGCATTGCATTCCATTGATATCATGTATTCATTCACCAATAACTCACTGAATTGACTATTGCATCTCCATAGTACCTTTGAAATTAGGTAGGAAAAGTCATTTAACATTTTTTGTTCTTCTTCAGTATTGTGTTATCTATCCTATGTTTTTTGGGTTTTCTATATAATTTTATAATCAGCTTATCAAAATGCAAGAAATACTTCGTTAGGGTTTGGGTTAAGATTACATAAAGGGCTGGAGATATATAGCTCAGTGACATAGCTCCTGCCTGTCAAATATGAGGTCATGAGTTCAATTCCCAATACCAAGAAGAAGAAAAGATTACATTCAATGCATAGATAATGATGGAAAAAATAATATCTTAGCAATATTGATTCTCTAATTCTTTAACTTGCAATGTTTCATTTAATTAGATTTTCATGTTTTTGTCAGATATGTGTAGCTTTACTTTTTATTTAGAGCTGTGTATTTTATTTCACTGCGATTCTGTAAATTTTTACATTTGAAATTCAAATTAGCCATTCCTCCTCAGTAGGAAATTAGTTGATTTTTACATATTATTTATGCTGCTGTTTTCTATTTTCATTTGTTTGTTCCAAGGCCTTTTTGTATGTTGATGATATTTATAAATCTATGAAATGAGAGCACAGATAAGACCTCCCTGATAAAATTTAAAGGTGGATGGTATATACTACAGGGACCAACATAGAATCTCATGCATAGCAGGAACTTATTGAATGGTAACTGACATTTTATTTCAACAAGAAGCATTCTTATGAGGATTGGCTTTACAACTAATACAATAAATTCCATATAAAATCTTTCATTAAAGATAAAAAAATTTTGTTATCAATTACAAAGTAATAGAGGAACCATATAATAATGTAATTTTATATTTTCTGCAACTGATTATCTTTCTTATTTTATTCAAATATAACTGCGAATATGTGTATGTTTTTAGCTGTTCTTGATGTTACTTTCTATCACAGCATTTATGTATAAAGAATTGAAAATCTCCTACTGAAATGCATAAGTAGTGCTGGATTTTATCTATAATGCTACAAAGATACTGAACTCTTTTCAAAGAAATTACTTTTCATAATTATTGAGTGATAAGTACACATAAAGATTTTAAAAATAACTTGTAATGCTTTCTCTTTGAATATTTCATCTCTGTGTGTTCTGATTTAAGTAATTAAAGTTTTGAAAGAATGGAAGAGTTTGATGGCTGTACATGGGCAAAAATGATACACTGGACAAAAATGTTGAAAAAGAGAGGAGAAAAATGTATACAGTGGTATCCTGAGCCAGAAGAGCCAGTGCACAATCTACCTTTCTTTATGTCCCCAACAGCCCATATATTACTACCATAGAAATAATTGCTTTTCTCTTGAGCAAGGGAATCAGCGTTTTGCTGATTTTATATTCCCAAGCTTTATACAATAAATTCTGACTCATTAGACCTTGATATCACCCCAGAAATAGGCATTTGAGTAACAATGAGAATGATCTGTGTGACATATTTTGGCAAATATTCTAGAGCATCTTTCATAATATGTGTCAATTAAATGCTAGCTAATTGTATGTGTGTGTGCTGAGTGGTTAATATTAAGAATTCCATCCTTTACTGAGTAAATAAGTGAATGGACATAAATTGATTATTTAATATGGAAGGAAATTAAGCCAAAAAGATATGGAAACATATCAACTGGCTCATTTCTCAAGAGATATCATAATAGTCAAGGGATATCATTTCTGATTCTTGATTAACACTGTTTTTGATTTCTCAACTGCAACAGAGAATATGACTTATTGTGTCCTGGAGATTTACTACTTTATATTATTTTTTTAATTTTTAATTGGAAAACTGGAATCTTATTGAGGTCAAAGACACATGTACTAATGGAAGTTTAGGTTTAACATTGAGCCACTTAGTCAAAAACTTGTAAGACTTGCATATTATAATTATCAATAACTTCAACTGATTTTGTGGAAAGAAGGAAACCATCATTCTCTTAAGAGACTCCTGGAATCAATTCCACTACAGCTATTCACAAATGACAAATGGTCAAAGAGTTTGAAAACATAGGTAGAGGAGAAAATCCAACTCCAGTAGGGAGCCTGGAACACCACAGTATCACAAACCAGGAAGTGTCTAATATTCATGGCATGGTTCCTACACGTACTCACACTCTTACCATTGTAATTCTGTGCCACAAAAAAGTATCTTCTTATGTGCACTTTGCCATATGAAAATCATCACTGATTTTTTAGCCTTCCCATAGTCTATGGTTTTTCCCACTGGTTACCACATCTGATATCCAGTCAGAAAGTGAGGACAGTGTGTTGAATAACACAGCATAATCTGGTCTCCTTTCTCTGTTAGATAAATGGAGGTTGTGCAATGCCAGAGGACTAAGCAGAATGATGAAAACCATTTAATGAAGAGAATGTGGGTTGATAAGACCAGGCTGCCAAATCCAAAAAGCTGACTAGGAACTGGCTGCCAGAGTAGGACAAAGAAACTCATTCTGCTGATGAGCGAAGATTATAATGATAAACAAACTGGTTATTATGGTAGAAATAAGCTGAACCTGAAATAAGTCTGAAAACGTTCCATGAATGCACAGGATAGCTTTTAGCTCAGCAAAGTAGTCTTTGTGGATATTTGAGTATGTTTACATGGCTCCTCTAGACAAAGGTACCATGTGTGTTAAACAAAAGAGAAAAGCATATATTTGCATTTCTTTGTGACATTTCATGTTATTTCCACCTCACCTGCTTCCACTTGACAATAGAATGTTGTTTCCGTCCTACAGAGGTGATAGTGGCAAAGTAGGAGTCGCATTAACAGATCTTTTAGTTCCATAAATTTCCAAGTATTGGGCTAGAGAAGCTGATTAAAATGAAAAAATTCAGTCTTTGTTATTGAAAACATAGTCATTTCTATTGTGTTCCTGGCAGCTGCACATTGTGTATCATTTATGAAATACTCCCATATTATGCAAAGAAATTAAAAGTTGATTTATGAAAGGACATGGAATGTATGGTGTGTCAATGAAAAAAAACAGCAGAAAAACACTACTTCAGTTATATTCTTTATCTTCTCATATTATCATTGACAAAATATTCTAGGGTTAGTTATGTTTTAGATTTTTCAACTCGAAGGTGGTTATGATAGGGGTTACTATTGCCTTTTCCATGATAAAAACAAATCAAATTTTAGAAAACTACAAGTTTTCACTTTCTTCCATGCATTTAGTCAGCCACCTAGAAATACGAGTTATGGGTTCTTACTTGTTATCTGAGATGTTTTCTCTGACACCTGATTGCCTTTTTCATTAAGTAGGAGCAACGTAAAAATTGACGGTGTTGCTGGAACACATTGCTAATCTATTCCTTTTTACAAGAGTTAGAAGACTTAGAGCAAAAGAACTCAAATTTTATCAGAAATATGGAAGAAAAAGTTTGAATTATGATCCCGTTAGTTATCACCAAATCTCCATGGCCTTCTCTTCTCAATTCCGGGTTTAGTAACATGATATTCATAGCTTCAAATTGGCTGTACCAGAGATATTTACACCAGAGAAATTGGCACATGCTACAACCAGAGAGTTATTAAACACTTATCACATCATCACAACTATATAATTGGTGCTACTGTGTTGGGAAGATAGTGATGTGAGTGTTGAATAACACAGCATAATGGTCTTTGGAGTAAATGCAGACTTTACCGTTTTGAATTCTGACCATACTATTACAGTAGAGTGTTCTTCAGCCAGATTACTCTCTTCGTCTCCAGTCCTTTCTAAATATAATCACTTAATAAAACCTCCTTGTGGAGTGTTAGGATGAATGGTCATATATGTAAGTGCTGTTTTACAAGGCAATTGATTTTTGATTCTATTATTATGATTTTTGGAAAACACATTTTTTCTTTAGTTTCTAAGCTTTCACACAAGTAAAGTTAACATCACATTATAGTTGCATAAGTGCACAACTTTGTTAAAAACAGTTTAAAAATCATAAAATTTGTTAGGCTCTTTATAAATAGGTATCACTACAATCCTACCTATGTGTTGTTAGTATACAATATAACAATATAAAATTCAGTTAAGAAAATGCTACTTTTGCCAAATTGAAGTAACAGGAGGTAAATTGTACTGCTCTCCTCAAAAGGAGCCATAGATTTATAAATTGGTTGGAAGCATAGGGTTTTGGATTTTTGTTTCATATGATTCACAGCACAAAGCACTACAGGCCTAATTTTATCCTGGGGCATCTATTCAATACTTGCTTGGAGAAAATAGTGCCACCAACTGAGTCCTCACAAGCACTGCCAAATATTGAAGTTTCTTTTTCCTGTTTGGAGAGGAATACACTCTAAAGAACATCTACGAAGGCTTAGCTAATTTATTTTTTCAGCAAAACCAAGTGTGCCTCAAAGTGAGAGTTTATGTTAGGGGTGAGATTTTCATAAGATCTATTTTACATCAAAATTCAGAGATTTGAGGAACATGATACACTAAAAGTCTGAACTCTTCAAGGACATGAAAGACAATAACATAATAGGGTCAAAACAACAATTCAGAGAGGAAAAAAAATGCACATGACTATAACACAAAACAAAACATCGAAAAATTGCTTTTGTTTAATGAAAGGACCAAAGAGTTATGAATATTGTTTGGGGTACTCTGACTTAGGGAAATCTTGTACTTGTTGGTCATTGAGTCATCATATTACATTAAAAGAGTTGGAAAAGTGATAGTGCAAGGCAATGCCACAGGGAACAACACACTTGATAGGATGTCTTCCCACTGGGAAGTAACTTTGTCTCACACACACACAAAAAAAAAACAGCTTTGAGATATCTCGTTTAGAGTTATTCTATGAAAAGAGTTGTTAAACAGGAAGTATGTCAAATTGAGTTATATATTCCATTATGCATATAATTTTTGAAACCTGGTAATAAATTATAACTAAAGGTTTTCATTAATGAATTGGTTTTAGAGTATCTCTACAAGATAAAGGACCATGGTTATCAATCAGGAAGCCATTGAAATAGGCATTAAGTGTGCTACTACTCTTTATATGTAGATGGGCAAACATACCTACAGAAGAGTGCTTTCTTTAGGTTCTGCATTATAAAGCCATATTGCTACCAAGTGAGCTTTGTTATTGGGTTTTTAAAATCTATATCAAAAACCATTGGCTGGCATAGATAGATAGATAGATAGATAGATAGATAGATAGATAGATAATAGATATAAATATAGATAGATAGATCCTCTAGAATTGGAAAAAAACTAAGAGCTATTCAATAGGTCATTCATTTTACTGAGAAAAAGTAGTTCACTTTTAAATTCCAACAGAAATGACATTTTGCTCAGCGTTAGTCAAAAAATTAAACATTTTTAAATAGGAAAATGTAGTTACTTATGTGCAATCTAATGAATGATGTTTTAAGAAATATTACATTTGCTTCCATTGCTTTGTGATATGAATGCATCAAAGGAATGCTAATAAAGCAGAAATTGGATTAAGGGCTAGGACATGGGCCCTCCAATGAAATTGGTCATGATGGATTTTCTTTTCTCTGTAGGAAAACATTTAAAAAGAAATCACAGAAGCACTACATTGTTTAGTGGCTTGACTGATTTTTCCATTCTTTTCCTGTGTACCTTTAACTCTTCTATATCTTGGTATACATATGGAGTTTGCCTTCATAACTATAGTAATCTGAAAATTTCTTTAAAAAGCTTATTCCTCTCATGCTATATATGAAATAACTGTACCAAATAAAAAATGTGAAAATATTCGTAGTAAAAATGGTGAAACATAAATTATAACAAAATTGAAATAGTTTTGTGATGCAAACAAATATAAGAAGCCTTCTGCCAGGAAAAGTGCCTAAAGGATTTATTGCTTTAAAGCATGAAAAGTGAAGCCATCTGACCATGACAGAGCTGCACAGTATTATGTATGTGTAAGTTTGCATGTGCTTGTGTGCATGCATGCAGGTGTGCATGTGTGTGTGTGTGTGTGTATTGTCAGAAATTCTGCCGTTCTATATGGTTGCTGGCTAGTGAGAGGAAGCAACCAGGGATCCAATGAATAATAACATGCAACTCTGCACCAGTTACCTTGGATGAGAATTGTGTTCTCAGGCATTCAATATGTGCAAACTGGAAATGATGAGTTTCTGGATTCCTGAAAAAAAAAAAAAAATATATATATATATATATATATATATATATATATATATATATATAGCATTAGGCAGAAGAATTCTGAAATTTGAAGAGACAATGCAGTGTTCTAGGCAAGGCACATTTTTATGTATATTTGGAAACATCTTTTTATACTTAATTGGTTTTCTCTGGTTCTTAATTAAACGTTACAATTCAAGTCAGCTATTGGCTGCACAAACACTAAATTTGAGGAAAGTAATTGTGTTGAACTATAATTTCTGTCTAGCATTCTGCTTTAATATGTAAAACACTGGTTTAGACCACGGAAATAGCAGCCCTAGCTTTTGGCCTTAGGGACTTTAGGGGCTAATTGCTTAATATCTTTGAAATTTTTTAAGGGAGAAGAAATTTTCAGAAATTATGAGACCAAATCTACTCTGAGTTTCTTAGAGAAAGTCAAGCTTTTAGAATTTGTGATAATGGTGCTTTTAAAATGTTATTAATCATAACCTCCTGACCAAAAGAGACTTGATTTTCCTGCTAAAAAAGTTACACAAATCAGAGATAAATACATTTGCATCTCTTCAGACATGCAAGAACAAAATGATCAAGATATGACATATTCATGTGTGATTTCCTCAAAGCATACATAACTATTATGTATTGTAAACATAGAAGCATTTTTAAAACAGAAGCAAAATGCCATAATATTTGACAAATTGAATTTTCATAGTTTTTGTCATTTTGAAGCTAGCTGGGGTTTGTGGTATATTTTATTGAAATTTAGCACAGATTTTTTTGTGTAATAATTGAGAATCAATACTCCTCCAGTGAGCAAGGAAGTGTTAACAGGACATATTCCTTCCCCACAAATTACTCACAATAGAAATGAGGCAACAAATATTTCAACAAATCACTGTCCCATTAGTAAGAATAAAAGAAAAACCTCTTTAAGAGAAATAAAGAATAATTCTGATATATAAAAATGTCAAAAGAAAACCTTGTAAATTACATATTGACAACAAAAAAGTACTTTATTACTATCTGAAAAAAAACTCCCCTAGGAAAAAACAGAAAATTTATGAAGTTTTAAGTAACATATTTGAGGTTTCTATTATTTTGTTCCATAACCAGTTGGGAGGGAATATTTTATTCCGTAGTATTAACTGATAGTAGTTCTGTTTAAGTTATGTCAGTTGAGGACTGCTTACTAGAAGCTGGGTATCAGAATTTGTTTTACTTGTACTGCTGCATCTAAGAAATTTTATTGTGGTCCATTTTTCCCTTGACTAGATTGTACTGCTACATCTCAACAAATATGGAGTAATTTCTACATGAATATACAGAAAGTTCAGTATCTGAATGTTATTGGACTTCCACATCCTAAAGTATTAAATTTGTATATTTTAATAAAGTATAAGTGATGTTAATATATATCACATATTAGGACTAACATTTGTTTTAAGTATACTATATTTGGTCTCTACAAAGATATCTTTGTTCAAAGACATTAAGGTCATTATTGAAAGAAGTTAAATGATTTACAAGGCTCATCAAGCTAGTTATTAATAGATCTAAATCAAAATCTATAAATTCTTTTAATTTTAATAACTCAGTTTTTTATATCTACAATGTATTTTAGCATTCTTTCATTATTAAAATACTTTCCAATGCTATAAGTAAGCCCAATTTGGTATTAACAACTAATATTGAGGGAGGCATTTGCTTCTTAAGAAAAAAAAAAATGGGGACTGTTTTTCTCTCTGCTCTTGACTGGTTCAGTTTTTTGTAATTTGAAGAGTTATGTCTGTATGAATTGGTTAAAACTTTGACAGAAATGGAACAGTTGAATTGTGCTGAATTTACACAATTCTTTTTCTGTGGAATTTGACTTTGTTGCCTACAATAACATATCAGAATATTGGTTTTATTTGTTACAACCATTTCATTTCACTTGGTAGATTTCTACTGCCAATTTAGCAGAATTTGGCTACCCTGGAGGTAATCTGCAAATGGCATCAATTTATATGCTACATTAAAATTTCCAGATAATGGGATTCTATTTCCACAATCATTTCTTGACACATTCATTCTTAAGGCAATAAAATGTTCACACAATATCTACAGGAAAAGACATATCATTTTATCTCTCTCATTTTCATGTTATATCAGAATTAAAGGATTAACAGGGGTAAACTAAAAACAGGACTTAGGTTTGGATAGGTTTAAAAATGAGTATGTCAAAATGGGGTGGCTCAGAAATCCCAAGAAGAAAGATATTTAACCATAGTTAGCCTTTGGGAAGCATAAGTTGAGTATACTGTCAGGCAAAACAATGTGAAAGATTTAGAAATGGGCAAAGGAGAGCGAGTTATTAAGTGTCTTAAGCAGTGCACCTTTTCCCTAAATGCCTATGGCTATTTTAGAAGTGGAAAGAAAACTGGTTATATAAAACCAATATTACAAACGACCCATAAAAAGGGAAATGGATTGTGCTTACTGGGATGCAATTGATTATTGCCCTGTGGATAGAGTAGTCTTACATCTTTTGTAAATGCATCTCAGCGTTTTTATTACCTAGATATAGTTATTTGAATTCTCCATCGAGCTGTTTTATGGTACTATGCTACAACCCTTTTAATGAGTTAAATACATTGACACATATTATTTACAGTTGTATGAGAGCCATGATTGTAAGTTTTGTTATAGTCTTTTAACAGTGTATTCAGCGGCACTAAAATTGCAGGGTGCGTTTAATCAATGCAGGGGAAAGTCATTTGGCTCCACTTCCAGTTTCTGATTTAACATTCCTGGGAATAGCCTGAGAGTTTGTCATGTGTTTGTGTGTCTGCATGCTTGCATTCATGCATGCGTGATGCGTGTGTGTGTGTGTGTGTTATAGTGGGGATTAAACCCACAGCCTTTGGAGTGAGCTATATCCCCAGCCATATGTTATTTCAAGACAGGGTCTAACTAAGTCACTAATTTGCAGAGAATGGACTCCAACTTGTGATCCTCCTGCCTCAGCCTTTCAGATTGGGGACAATAGGTGTGTGCCACCAAGCCTGGCTGGAATTGTTTCATGAGTTCCAAGTGATAATGATGTTGCAAGTCCAGAGACAATATTGCTAGATCTACTGGTATAAATTATAGTCACCCAGATTGATTATTATACTTTCCCCAAACCTTCATTGTACATAAGTGGGAAACTACATATTCTAAAAACTAGTCTGTAGCCCTAAACTTCATAGCCCTCTGTGTAAAGAGCCCTCTATTTTCATATCCCTCTGTGAATCTAGTCATTTTATTTTTCCCTCTTTCGATGCATAAATTGGCCTCTTAAATCTCCTGATTTGGGCATTAGATATAGTGGCAGTTTCTATCAAGTGACATGACAGGGGATAAGAAAGTATTATAGAAGACAATACATGATTCACTCTAGACTAATTAGGTACTTAATTACTCTTGTGTGTGAACTTAGCCTACAGAGCAATCTCATTTGGGATGAGGAAAATGCTACTACAGATAATTATAGGATATACGTAATGTGAGAGAGGAGAAAGCTGTTGTTGGAAGAATGGTATAAATGCTAAGTAACATAATCTGAAATAAAAATATGTGCAACTGTGTTTTCCCTGAGCCATATCTTCAATGCATAATAGATCCTTTTCATTCTAATTTCCATGATTATTGCTCATTGTAATAAATCATGTATTTTTCTTCTTTCTCCTTTCCTTGTGCAGGATCTACATTATCTTTCCCTATTGTGGCTATAGAATGCATCTTGTGTTTTCATTGACAGAAAGGAGGGTAGTAGTAAAGACTATTTTAAGATTTTAAGTGAGTGAAGATCTCTCATAAGTCAAATGGAAAATGTAATATTCAGGTGAACACCATACACCTGACCTAAGGATGTGACCATTGTTTTCTTACATTCTTTTTTTTTTAAAAGTAGGGAAAAAGCAAGATCTGTCACTGGTATGCTGATAGTGGGAAAAATATAAGCAGAAGTTTCAAATACTTTTTGAAGCCTTTGGTGAACCTATAAAACATAAAGCAAATTAAATCTAATTTACATGCAATTTGTCATGTATTTAGAGGTTGGTGGCAATTAAGGAATGCAATTTGCTTTTAACACTGGATTCCTCTTTAATGTACATTAAAAATCCTGTGCAGACTTCTATCCCATTTGTGAGATTACAATGGTGCACTCTAGTGGACAAAATGAAAAATTAAATTGAATGTATTTAAGTAAGATTTTAATAATACATATTAATTTTATCTGTATTTAACTCATGTAGAAACCCAATACTGTTTCTTTCGAATAGGTGAAGGTGATGTTTTACTTTAAGGGAAAAATTGTGAAGGGAACAATGACACTGAGTGAATTTCCATTTAAAATGTAGATTTCTTTTTCTTACATTCTTTTTCCTCCTCCTTTCCATCTCCTTTTAACTAATAAATCCTAAATTCTTCAATATACAACAAATACAAAATTCAGGCTTGAAAGCCAAGAACATAAATAGAATATTCTATCATATTTATTTCATATCTAGATCACTGTAATGGAGCAATGACATATTTATTAAATCCCTAAATTATTTTTCCACTCACTTTATAATCTTAGTGATATTATGTAGTTTATGAAGATTAGATCCAATGTTTAGGGAGCAAATTGCATGAGCATTAATTCTTCAATAACATTGTTTAGTTCGTGTTTCTACAATGCTGTTAATGTCTGTGCTATGGTGTATGTACTGGCACATTATTTTCCAAAACTTTCTGTTTGTTGACATTTGCTTTATCAGTATTCCATGTGGTGCTGCATCTATGTCCCACAATGTGGTACAAAATCTTGGTAAAATAGTTGGAATGAAATAAGACTCACACAAGTACAACTATAATTATTTGCAACAATACCTAACTTTCTAATAAGATGGCATAATTTTAGTCTGATTCCCTGTGGCTAAATAATGAGCATTGAACTATTATTAGAAAAAATAATCATAGTTAACTTGCTGCACAGCCTTTGTATTATTTAGGATACTTTGGGCTTTATGCAACTAAAACCCAGACTTGTATAACACATAAAGATATGTGCTCATTTTACAGCTGGACATTCAAGTACTGTTATAAGTAGAATTATGTTCTCTCAAAGTGACATGTTGCAGTTCTCACCTTCAGTACCTCCTAGAATGTGAATTTCTCTGGAAATAGCATCTTGCAGAAAGAATCAAGTTAAAATATGGTAATGAGATTATGAGTACAGCCTGTAATCCAGTGTACCTGATGTTTTCATAAAAAGGAGAAAATTAGAGAGAGAGAAAAATCAGACAGTGAGAGATGGAAAAAAGAAATGATTATCCAGGAATGCTCGAGATTGCCACCAGCTAAGACGGGGGCATTGTGTTGGATTGAGAACTAATGGTGATTTTAACACCAGCTGAACTGAATCGGTGTGGCGCTGAGTGTAGATGGCTCTCTGAGGACTGCTGCCAGCATAAAAAGGAGACCTAGAAAGGAACAGTGGTATTGTAGTTTGGTGCTGTTGGTTCTCCTGTTGCCACAGGTTCTCCTGGAGGAGCTTGTCTTCCTGATGTGAACTTGGTTGTTCTCATTGTCAGAGGAGCTTGGGACTTAGTTGGCACTGAGAATGCCTGTGGTTCACTTTGGGGGAGCTCTGGTCCTTGTGTCGAGCGTTGCTTCCCGGTTCTGGAGGGGAAGATGGTATGCTCCTCAGTCTCCAGGCAACACTTGTCATACCGGCTTCCTCACATGAACTTGGCCGCTCTCATCATCGTATGAGCTCATGACCTCACTGCCACTGAGGATGGCTGTGGTACTTTTTGGGGGAGCTCTGGTTCTTACTTTGAGCATTGATTCCTGGCTCCGGTACAGAACCCTCAGCCTACTGGTACAGATCTTTCATCCCACTGGCACAGACTTTCTAGCTTCCACTTCTGACCTTGGGGCCATGCCAGCCCAGATCTATGAAACAGACTTGCATGAGATATTGTCCTGGGCCAAAGGCCTCCAATGGGGCTCTGGGGAGGTATTGTCATGGGCCCCAGGTTTTCATTTGAACTCATACAGGATATTGTCATGGGATCCAGGCCTTTAATTGGATATCTCTAGGTCTGTAGTGTGTGGACAGATTTCCTGTGCTTTCATTGTATTTGACTTCTTGGGTGACCATTATATATAATACTATAACTTATATGTCCTTATATTTAATTGTTTACCTTTCAACTCCTGACCACAACAGGCATACAGCAGAATTTCCTCATGTCTTCCAAGCAAGTATGACCCTATTAGTGATCTGATTTTGCACTTCGGGTCTTCAGAATTGTGAGACAACGAATGTCTATTGTTTTAAGCCATCAATTTTGGCACTTTGTCATACCAATTCTAAAGAAACTAATATAGGTGGAAACTAAAATGTTTCAATCAGAATTCTGGGGCCACTTCCCTATAATTCTTCTGATTCTATCCTCTTTTCTTATAATGGCTTTGATTTTAAGGTTGTCTGCATCAAGGTCACAGGATGGTTCCAATGTCATTGGGTTTTTTGTCTTCAGAAAAGCAAAGATAGATAGTCAAATATAAAATAAAATTTGTTTGATTTCACAAATTATGTGTTACTTTTGGATTAATAGCAAATACCTTAGGATGCCAAATATTGGCTGATATAAGCCTCAGTTTATAAACTGTTATTTGGTAATGGAGATGAGGTGGAGGGATTGCTATAAATATCTGTCTCATCAGGGCTACCTTTCGAGTTCCATTAATGTCTTAATTAGTTTTCTCATTGCTGAGACAAGATACTCAACCACTAAAGTTAAAGGAGGAAAGGTTTATTTTGGTTCACAGCTTATACAGATTTCAGTCCAAAGTCAGCTGATTTCAAGGTGGGGCAGCATGGCAGAGGGCATCACAGGAGAAATGACCCACAGCAGAGCAGGCTGGAGACAGGGAGCCATGAGCAGCAAGTCTCCTCTTTTTTTCTAATATGGTTATTTTTGTTTATAGATACTTCAAAATCCTACATTTTGAGATGAAGCATCAAGTTGGTATCAACCATATATAAAGAATATTCCCAGGTAGTCAAATACAAGCACAGTGATACCTCAGCTCAAGTTTAACTTTTTCTACAATTTAGAAAAAATGGCCATGTTTGTATTTGCATATGAAGGGTGACTAGCTATGACTGTCACCTAATGTTGAGGGTGAAAACAGAAACAAAATTTTGCCCAGTGCTTCTGTTTGCAAACCAAATTGTAAACAAAAGTATCCATGAACTGAGGTACCACTGTAGTGCAATATAAAAAGGAGGAAAGTTATGAAAAACTAATCTTGAAACAGAACACCAGGAATAAATGTTCTCTTTCCCCTTGCATTGTAATTACAGAAATACAGATTCAGATATTGGGGACAGACAATTGGTTTCAAAAAATCCGAAAGGACATTTTTAAAAGTCCAATATCTTATATTGTGGAAAATGTTAGGAAACGGAACATTTTGAGCACTATCATTGATGTTGTAAATGAGGAGGATCACTTTGGAGCATCACTTGATGAGATTCAACAGATTCCAAGGACACACATCTACTTTGATCAGCAGTTATGGAAACACACCATTTACAATAGCATCAAAAAGAAGAAAAAAACCTTAGAAAACAATGTAACAAAAGAAGTTAAAAAAATCTATATATTCCCTTTCCCTTTTATTTCACCTACACTACAAGCCTTTTGGGTGGTGTCACCCAGAGTGGGGCTTTTGTTCTAAGCATATCTATTCAGCCACACCCAGAAATATGCTACTTCCAGTCAGTGGATTAATTTAGTATCACACACACTAAAATCCAGTATCATACAGATCCAGTCAGCTCCATAAGTTCTCTATATCTAAGGCATAAAGATTATCATCCTAAATTACTGGTTATTTTTAGGCTGTACCTAAAAATTTCAGTGGTCATTTAGGAAAGAAACTAGGAAGATGCTGGAGTATCCTCCATCGCTGAAAAAAGCTGGGTACCATTATTAAAGTTCTATTCTATAACATGGCTCTTCTGATGATCATTAATGCACAATGCCAGTATTTGGGGGTTCAGTGATCACTTTTAAATTTTTGTCAATATGCTTTTACTCAATCTTTGTGTCACCAATTTTCTTTCACAACTGCTTGACCATATGTCAAATCTTGGCCATTACTCAAGAGTCAGTATAGATTTTAAGCTCAGAAAATAGGTCTTTTTCCAAAAAAGGTAAGACACATGAAGTATTTGTTTTTAATTCCATCATTTGGGAGAAATAAAAAATATTCTGTGGTTGATAATTTACATAGGACCACAAAATGAGGGGGCTGAATATTTGGAAGATCACTTCAACTGATGTTGGTTCAAAGGATCTAATACGGCCATAAAGTCTTTGATAATGTTCCATTTAATGGTGGAGATTTTACCTTAGTAGGCTTTTGGTAACTACTTCATGCCTTACATATCTTTTAAGGAATTATATTTTATACCCTCTCTATTACTAACTGGACTCAGACTGATACAGAATTATGTAGTTATTTATTACACTGGTAGATGACTAATATCAATGTAAATGTGAAGACTCTTTATAATTATTGTACAACCACATAGAACCTTATGACTCTTAACCAGAGCACTTCTGAAATAATGAAACTGAATCCAAGAAAAATTAAGATGTGAATCAAAATTATAAATCAAAAGATACAATTGTGGCTAAGAAGATAATTTTTCATCTTCTAATTTGGACTTTATTTCTACATTGCCTCATATTTTATAAATGTCAGATTTCTTCTTATGCTTAAAATTCTTCACTTACTACAACTTTACACATTTTATTACCATGAACAATAATCCCAAAATGAATACTTGGCAAAGTTTCAACTTTCAACAGTTCATAGATTTTGAGACAAATTTTTTGTAAGTCACATCTTCAGGGCATTCAATAATACCAAAGTGACCTAAAAGAGTTAATTCCATGTGCAGAAGAGTTTAATTTATTCCCAGGATATAGCCTGTACATATGGAAAACATGGCTCCTTAAATCCTTTTTAAAGATTCCCGGTGGAGTTGTGTGTTTAGGGATCAATATTATGATCCTCTGGACTTGGCCGAATCACAATTACTTTGGGAAAGATATTAGACTTTCCTTCAGGTTAGGGGCTTCTTTTCAAAGTTGATAGTAATTCTGGCTATTAATAGTTCTGATTAAATGTGAGCTGAACTATAACAAAGACCTTTTAAAATTGAGGATTATCAAAAAAGGTTTAATTTTTTTATTTAAAGAGAAAAAAACAGGAAAAAGGTAAAAATATTATAGAATTTCAAGAAAAGAAGATAAATAGCAAGAAATCACTAGTTGATGCATTACATATTGTTCTTTTAGAAATAGTCATGCAAGTTACAGGATTAAAGCACATAAAGTGGACACTAAAGCAGTGAGACTGCAAACAGATCTGTTCAACAATCACATTAACAACCTAGAAATATGGTCATCAATCCCACACATCTAAACATACATGCAGCTATATCATTTATAGCACTTCCTATTTCCTCTTTTTTTACAATAGCAATTATACATTTTTAAAATTTTATTTAAACAGAAAAAAAGGTAGCAACAATACAAAATTCAAAAAGAAAGAAAGAAAAAGGAGAATGAGAAAAAGCCCCACTAAGAAATCAGTAATTTATAAATTACATACTGTCATCCTGGATGCAGTTGTTCAAGTTACAAAGTTAAAGGGTACATAGTAAATATTCAAACAGTCAGACTACAAACAGTTCTGCTCAAAGATCCAACAAAGATTCAGCAATATGATCATCTATTTTACACACTCAAACATACATGCAGTTATATCCCTTAGAACACTTTCTTTTCCTCTCTTTTTCACAATAGCAATTACACATTTTGGTTTTATTACTCTTGTAGTTCTTACTTTTTACACTAGAGACACAATATGATATTTATAAATATGATTCTTATTTATTTCACTAATTAGGATAGTCTCAAGTTGTCTCCATTTGCCTATGAATGCCTCAAGGTCATCTTTTTTATAGCTGAGTAATATTCCATTGTATAAAAATGCCACATCTTTTACATCCACTCTGCAGTTGATGGGCATCTTGGTCGTTTCCAAGATTTAGCTATCACAAATTGTGTGGCTATGAAAATGGGTGCACATATATCACTGTGATATGAACTTTTCAATTCTTTGAGGAAAATAGCCCAGAAGGGGATATAGATTGAATGGGGCTTCCAATCCTAGTCTTCTGAGAATTCTCCATACTGATTTCCATAATGGTTGCCCCAGTCTACATTCCCACCAACAGTGGAGCAGTGTTCCTTTTTCCCCGCAGCCTCGCCAACATTTGTTATCAGTTGATTTCTTGAGGGCAGCTATTCTTTCCAGAGTAAGATGGAATCTCAATGCTGTTTTAATTTGCATTTCTTGAATGACCAGTGATGGTAAACATTTCTTCATGTATTTATTTGCCATTTGTATACCTTTCTCTGAGAACTGTGTGTTCATCTCAGATGCCCATTATTGGAGAGGGTCTTTGAATTTGGGTGCTTGATATTTTTCAATTCTTTATATATTCTGGACACAAGTCCTTTGTCTGAGGGGTTGCTGGTTAAAATTTTTTCCCACTCTGTTGATTTTCTTTTCACTCTATTGGTGATTTTCTTTGAAGTGCAGAAACTTTTCAATAATGTGAGATCCCAGTTGTTGATTCTTTGAAGTGTTTCCTATGCAGTTTGTGTTTTGTTCATGAATTCTCTGCGTGCCCCTATGTCTCCAAGACTTCTACCTACTTTGTCTTCCAGTAGATTTAGTGTTTCTGCTTTAATATTGAGGTCTTTGATCCATTTAGACTTTAGTTTTATGCATGGTGATATGCATGGATCTAGTTTCAGTCTTTGGCATGTAGAGAGCCAATTTTTCCAACACCATTTATTAAAGAGACTATCCTTCTTCCAGTGGACATATTTAGCCCCTTTGTCAAATATCAGGTGGCTGAGTGTCTTTGTAGTTGTGCTTGCATCTTCTAATCTGTTCCATTGATCCTCAGGTCTATTTCTTTG